>JAJPUD010008212.1:72319-86167 GCA_023553655.1 Myrmecobius fasciatus
AACTTCCCAGTTCTTGAAATAACTCAATCAGCAGAACTGCCCCAGGGCAAATTAATGCAGCTGCCCCACCTTTGCCTTGAACAGACCGCATACCTGAAAAAAAATGAATAAAAAACCAAAAAGAGCTCTCACCATATACAACTTTTATGGAGAGAAGGAAGAACAGACCTCAAATCCTGAGGCCCCTAAAGGTAAAGCAACTCCAGAAAAAGCCCCAAAGAGAGACATAAACTGGACTCCATGCCACAAGGCTTTCTTTGAAGATTGCATAAAGAATCTTAAAAGAGAGTTGGAAAAAACATGGGGAAACGAAATGAGATCACTGCAAAATAAAATGGAAAAAGACTACAAGGAACAAATTGGTCAATTACAAAAGGAGCTGAAAACAGTAACTGAAGAAAATAAGACATTAAAAATTAGAATCGAACAATTGGAAATGAATGACTCATCAAGACTTCAAGAATCAGTCAAACAAAAACAAAAAAATGAAAAGATAGAGAAAAACATGAAATATCTCCTAGGAAAAACAACTGACCTGGAAAATAGATCTAAGAGAGACAATCTAAGGATTATAGGGCTTCCTGAAAGCCATGATGAAAAAAAGAACCTAGACACTCTCTTCCAGGAAATCATAAAAGAAAACTGCCCTGATATTTTAGACCCAGAAGGCAAAATACTTATTGAAACAATCCATTGATCACCTCCTGAAAGAAACCCAAAAATTAAGTCCCCCAGAAATATCGTGGTTAAATTCCAGAACTATCATACCAAAGAAAAGATATTACAAGAAGCCAGAAAGACAATTTAAATATCGGGGAGCCACAATTAGGATCACACAGGACCTAGCAGCTTCTACTTTGAAGGATCAAAGGGCCTGGAATTAGATATTCCGAAGGGCAAAGGAACTTGCATTACAGCCAAGAATAAGTTATCCAGCTAGAATGAGCATTATCTTCCAGGGAAGAAGATGGTCATTCAATGATACAGGAGAATTTCACCTATTTCTACTGAAAAGACCAGAACTGAACAAAAAATTT
Source organism: Myrmecobius fasciatus (assembly GCA_023553655.1). NCBI lineage: Eukaryota > Metazoa > Chordata > Mammalia > Dasyuromorphia > Myrmecobiidae > Myrmecobius > Myrmecobius fasciatus. The sequence goes on from JAJPUD010008212.1 coordinate 73,357, forward strand.
GATCTACAAACACAGAACACAAGAGAAACATAAAAAGGTAACAAGAAAAAAAAAAAAAACAAACTCTTGAGAACTATGTTTATGTTACAGATAATTATAGACTGAGGGTTGATTTTATGAATTTATTATTACATTGTGATTATTATGATATGATTATTGAGAAGTGCTCACTGCATGTGCCATTGCTCTGGAGTTCTGCTCTAGGGTAAGGTCGGGCCAGTCCACAAAGGGTTATTCCTGATTTAGTAGAAGGAATTGAAAGGGCTTTTTGGATCTGTAGGGCTGGAGGAGACTCTCCAAGTCTTAGAGCTAGAGGAGACTCAGCTACCATTGAGTCTGTCTCACTTCTGAATAGGAAGTCCTTCCATAACATCTCCGAAGGAGTCATCCAGCTTCTCCTTGAAGCTTCACAAGGAAGGTGAGCTCACCACCTCTCCAGATGACCCATTTCAGTCTCTGATAATTTCTTACTAGTAAGAAGCTTTTCCTGATATTTAGCTTAAATGTGCCCGTTAGTAAAGCAGATTTATTTCACTTTGTTTCTTTGCCAGTCACATCAAAACGTAGAGTTCATTTGAGGAAAATTCTCAGAAAATGTACTTAAAAAGAAAAACAAGGGGAAAATCTGAAACTCTAGGCTATGCAAGGGTCAATGTTGAGAAATGATCCGGGCATATGTTTTGAAAATTAAAAGCTTTAAAAACAAGAAAAGAAAAAGAAAAACAAAATTTTCAGGGCTTTTGCCATTCTACATGGTCAGTTTCCCCTAGTACTATGGGCTAATCCGAGGAGACACTTTGAACTCGTGAGGTGACAGTGGCTTGTAGAACCCAACAGTTTCCAAAGAACTGAAGTTGAAGGTCACTTAGTGGGCAGTGAAGAAGTGGAGGGAGTATGTGTGCAGCTCCAAAACAAGGGGGGAACCAGGAACAAGGATCAGAGCAGACCGTTTAAAGTTCGGAGCCATGGAGTAGTGCTGGATGTGGGTGCCCGTTATCCCTTCCACGTCAGGGCAAGGAAGGAGTGAGCAGATGATGGAGGATGTAGACAAGGGTCTTCTTCTTCTTTTTTTTTTTAATTTAAGCTTTTTATTTGTATAACATATGTATGGGTAGTTCCTCAGCAATGATCTTTACAAAGCTTTCCGTGACAAATTTTCCCCCCAGTCTCCTCCTCTCCCCTAGATGGCAGGAAGTCCACTACATGTTAATAATGTTGAAATACTTGACAAGTTGTGCAAGAAAAATCCTATCTACAAGAAAAAAAAATCAGAGAAAGGAAACACAATGCAAGCAAACATCAATCGAGAGCATGAAAATGTTATGTTGTGGTCCACATTTCACATCCCTCTCTCTGGGTGTATATGGCTTTCTTCACTGAACAATTGGAAATGGTCTGAAGCATTTCATTGTTGAAGAGAGCCATGTCCATCAGAATTGATCATCATATAGTATTGTTGTTGCCGTGTATAATGATCTCCTGGTTCTGCTCATTTTATTCAGCATCAGTTCATACAAGTCCCTCCAGGCCTCTCTGAAATCCTCCTGCTGGTCGTTTCTTACAGAGCAATAATATTCCATGACATTCATATACCATCATTTATTCAGCCATTCTCCAATTGATGGGCATCCTTTCAATTTCCAGTTTCTTGCCACTACAAAAAGGGCTGCCACAAACATTTTTGCACATGTGGGGCCCTTTCCCTCCTTTAAAATCTCTTTGGGATATAGGCCCAGTAGAAACACTGCTGGGTCAAAGGGTATGCACAGTTTGATCACTTTTTGAGCGTAGCTCCAAATTGCTCTCCAGAATGGTTGGATCCGTTCACAGTTCCACCAACAATGTACGAGTGTCCCAGCTTTCCCACATCCCCTCCAACATTCATCGTTATCTTTTCCTGTCATTTTAGCCAATCTGACAGGTGTGTACTGGTACCTCAGAGTTGTCTTAATTTGCATTTCTCTGATCAAGAGTGATTTGGAGCACCTTTTCATATGACTAGAAATGGTTTTAATTTCATCATCTGAAAATTGTCTGTTCATATCCCTTGACCATTTATTGATTGGAGAATGGCTTGAATTCTTATATATATGAGACAATTCTCTATATATTTTAGAGATGAGACCTTTATCCAAACCCTTAAATGTAAAGATGATTTCCCAATTTGATGCTTCCCTCCTAATCTTGATAAGGGTCTTCTAAGAAGCACAAGTGTGAATGAGAGGCTATTGACATCATTAGGTGAGCCAGACTAGCACCTTGGAAGGGAGAGGAGAGGAAGGGTGCTGGAAGCCTCCTAACCAACCCGGCTGGCTGCCCCTCTTCCAGCGCCTCTGCGCTCCAGCCTGGTGCAGGGACAAGATCTGCTGCAAGCTGGCGGCCCCATTTGTGAACACTGATCCCCTCATGCAGGGGGCATCTCTTTCCTTAGAAGGGCTCCATGTCAGGGAACTGCTTTGTTTTGAAAGGAAGCTGCCCACTCCTGGGAGTGCAGGGAGGCTCCCGAGTTGGGCAATCCCGATTTGGTGCCAGCGGGAGGTTGGCAATCGCCCGCCCGCCCGGCCACGGCTCAGAGAACAGTGAGGCTGGGGCTTGCCGAAACAACTATTCCTCCACAAGGCGCTCTGCCCTCAGAGAACCTCCAGGGAACACACCTGGGTTTCCACTAAATCTGGATGCTTCAGGTGAGTGAGTCAGTTGGAGGCTTTAAACTAAATGCCCCAAAGGCCCTGATCAGTTCTGATGCCTTGAAAGTCACTGGCCTGGTGCTTCCACAAGAGGCATATTCAGATTGGTTGAGAAAACGGATCAGTTACGAACCTAGATAATGGAGTATTTGTTTTCTGGGGAGGGAAAGGGGAGAGCTGCCCTGGAAGGAATCAGAATGCTTCAGCCCTGCTCTCAGACTAGGGACAAGTAGCATGACACACAGGAACCCAGAAAAGATGCTCCCCTGAAGGAAGGAAACAAACTTGTTAAGAGCCTACTGTGGGCTGCACTGTGCTAAGTGCTTGGCAAATGGTTCTTAGTTGATCCTGATGACAATCTGGGGAGGTAGGAGCTGTTATTATCTCTATTATACCATTGGGGAAACTGAGGCAGATAGTCGTTACATGACTCGTCCCAAGTCACAGTGTCTAAGGCAGAATTTGAACTTAGGTCTTCCTGACTCCGGATCCAGTGTTCTGGCATTGTGGTTCGCCCTAGCAGAGGGGAACAGAGATGCAAGGATTGCTGAGCTCTCTTTACAACTGCTCCAAAGAGATCTAGGGAATATAGCAGGCCGAGTCTTGAAGGGAAACACAAGAAAAAGCCCCATTTCCCCATTTTTCCAGCCCAGGTCAGAATGGGGGTGGGGTAGGGGGCAGACAGGGGTCAGAGGGCATCGCTGATGACACAGGTTAGCCATTCCCTGGTTGACTGGCATTCCTTGAGTTGCCTGTTTTCCTTCTCCTTCTAGTCTCCCCAGTGGCAGGTGTTTGGTGACCATTTCCTCCAGGGTTGTCTCCCTGCTTCCTTTACCTCCTGGTTCCTGGGGAGAGTCTGCCTATTTCTGGAGTCAGAAGTGTGTGTGAGTGTCCAGCCCTCCTAGCCGTTTCTGAGAAGGGATCATCTCCTGCCCACACCCCGGCTCCCTCCTCCCTCTGTGGGTGCTCCTCTTCAGACACACACAACTAGTCCGCTATTTCTGGGGCTCTCTCCTCTCCCCTCCAGCTGGCTGTGGCCCATTCCCAGGCTCTGGGGTTCAGGGTCCCAGACTGTCTCCAAGGGGTTTGGGGGGGAGTGACTGACTTGTGCTGGGCCCATGCATTCTCCCTGTCCTGGGAAGCTGTAAAATCCAATCAGTCCCCCAGAGTCCCAAGCAAAAAGGCCACTCACTAGCAAACCCCGACATTTGGGAAATGCTCTCTGGCCATTTGGGCCCTTCCCTATCCTCCATTCTCCGTTCCATTCAAGCAAAAATACGGAACAGCTCATTTTTATTATATTAGCTTTAACATGGGTTAGTTTTATACACTCTACGTGAACAGATTATATTGTATATATTCTATTAACTTTATTATAAAGATCTGCTTAAGGAAACTGCACACGAAGCCCCAAGACCCTTTCCTGCAGGCTCCAAAGTCTGCATTACCTCTAAGGAGAGGGCTGGCCATCCCAGGAGGGGAGCCCGGACAGACGTAAGAGACTCCTGAGGGATCCCAACGCGGGCCAGCAGCCTCCGGAGTCCCAGCCATGACAGCCAGCCTGCTTTCAACATTTTACAAGGTGGACGCTCACAAACTCCCGGGGAGGCACCGGTAGGCAGAGGGTGTGAGCACCCCAGGGACGTGTCTGAGGGTGGATTTGAACGCAGGTCTTCCAGATTCTCAGCCAGGTGCTGGGACAAACTAAGGTTAAGTTTCCACAGAACAGTTAAAATTCAATTCCTCAGAAGCCCTGAGCATTTAAGCTTCAAGGTAAGCAAGCTCTAAGGATCTCGGCCCAATGAGCTTTCAGACCAGGAGACTCACGGAGCTCCAAACCTTTGATAAAGATGTCTCGGCCAGAAACTGGTTTAAACTGGCCAGATTCAAGGACAGCGCTTTATTGCACTGGCTCAATAAGCTTCCTGCTTGTAAGCCCCCCACCCAGCAGAGTCTTAGAACCTCAGAACGTGGGGGGATGACGAAGGAGGGGGAAGATGTTTGGCAGCAGCACTAAGGGATGATGTAACCCAAAGGGGAACTGACCAATCCCTTCTCTGGGGGGAGGGAACTAACCGCAGAAAGCTGGTCTGCTTCTGCCCCCAATTCCTGGGGACTTTCTCAAGGAAACGTCTTTGTTTCCTGACTTTGGGAATCAGCTTGTTTCTAACCCCGAGAGTCCCCCACGACCCTTCCCGAAAGTCCTCGCACCCTTAACTGCGGGAATCCCGAACTTGGGGTTCCCCACTGGGGTGAGAGCCGTAGGGACTGCAGAGGCGAGCGGCCGGGGGACCACGCCAGCTGGGGAAGCGCGGAGGCTGGTCGGGGGTCCATCTGCCAACGTCCCGAAGGGCGGGACTCAGCGGAGACCCAAGGAGAGCGCGCTCCGGGCCGAGATAACATGCATTGATTAGGCGCCCACAAATTGGGATCCTGCCAATCAATAACCCTGGGAGGCGGGGGCTGTCATTGTCCCTGTTTCACATGAGGAAACTGAGGCAGGCTGTGGGAGACGGAGGCCAGTGCGTCCGGATCCAGGTCATGAAGGGCAAATTAAATGGTGGCTCCTGATTAGGTTTTTCCTTTCTGTATCCCCCCCCTTCGCCGGCTTCCCTCTCGATGGAGGGGCCCTCGCGTGCTCCCTCGGCTCCGCCTTCAAGGCGGTGTCACTCTAGGTACCGCCCATAATCATACGCCCTCCCGCCCAGGTCAGCCTCGCCTCGCCGTAGCCACAGCTTCCGGGGGCCTCCCAATTCGCTGTCCCCGATCCCCAGCCCTTGGGAAAGCGGGAGCTCGGGGCAGCCGGGGTAAAAACGTCCTTTCCTCGAAAACGCTTAGCGTCCTCCACGTACACAAACGGACCGCCATCGCCCCGCTACGCCAGCCCAAAGGGCGGGAGGAGGGGAGCAAGGCGCAGGAGACCTCTCTGGATTGGGCGAGGCGCGTGCGTCCCGCCCCTCCGGCTCTTCACGCCTCCTTCCATTGGGCTCTGGGTTAGGGGCGGGGCCGGTGCGGACGTCTCGCGGAGTTGTCCGGTGCGCAGGCGTCCCATCGACTCGGGGGTGGGGCCGAGGCCGGCGGAGGAGGTGGCCTGAGGAGCTGCGGAGGCAGAGGAGCTCAGGAGGCTGAGGGTGTCGGCTCGCTCGACGTCGGGGAAGCCGGTCCTTTGGCGTGAGGCCGATCAGGCGACCGACCGCACCCATGACGTTAAAACGGAGCCGCGGGGACCGATTTTACAGCACCTGGTGCTGCGGCTGCTGCCATGTCCGCACCGGGACCATCATCTTGGGGACCTGGTACATGGTGAGCCCGCAGGGGGAGGGGGCGGGGTGGGCGGGGTGGGGGGAGAAATTAACGCCTCTGCGCTTGTGCACATGCGCCCGGAGCCGGGGGAAGGGAGGGGTAATGACTCGGAGCGTCACGCGTGCGCCGTGAGGGCGGTAGGGCCTTTGGGGAACGCGCATGCGCCGCGATGCGCCGCGGTGGGCTCGGCCCCGCTTTAAACGTCGCGTATTCTAGCACATGCGTAAAGGGGTTGGGTGGGTTGAATTTAGGAGGGGAGGGCGCTGGGAATTGAGGACGGGGTCGTCCAGTCCTCTGGGCTTGTCTGTACCTGGGGTTTGGGACTTGAGGCTGAGGATTTCCGAGGCCCGGAGCACCAATCCCTGTGGGAGATGACACTGGGGTTAAAAGGAGGCGAGGCCAGCTCGGGAGGTCAGTGGCGGGCTGCTGAGACTCTCCCCCCGGGGGTCCTCACTGAAGTTGGTGGCTGGGACGTCTTGGGCCGCAGCCTGGTCATCCCCGCTGGGCTTAGTGCGGGATGGGGGGAGGGCGGCCGCAAGCCCTGGCCATCCCAACAAGCGCCCCGCCCCCCCCTTCTCTGATGTGGAGGGGTGGAGTCCGGGTGCCCTGCCCCCCCCCCCCCCCCCAGGCCTGGCTTTGCCAGGGCGTTCTGCGTGACTGCTTTTTTCCCCATTATATCTTCGGGAACAGAAAGACTCTTGGACGAGCTGAGGCTTGGGGGGAGGGGGAACCCCGCCCCCTGCTCCTTTGCTGACCAGATTTATTGTTGGTCAGAGGCAACGATTATAAACTTGTGGTTGTTTTTGATCTGGCGCTGTCACCGTGTTGGATCGGGAGGGGACAGAGGGCCCTGGACAGTCCGGCTTCAAATGCCGCCCTGGCCACTGGCTGGGGGACTCTGGGTCCCTCACTGAGCCCTTCTCAGTTACCCTTGTCTGTCAGATGAAGGCCCTGACTGGATGGCCGCCAGGGACCTGCTGCTTTCTTAGCAGATGGGAGGCCGTTTCTCAGTGCTGCTGGGGAGCTGCGGACCCTCCCTGGTTCTGAGCTTCTGTCTCAGGATTGAGGGACGGCTCCTCCATAAAGCACCATGTCTCCCTCCGGCCGGCTGGCCATCGCCCCCTTCTTCCTCCGTCTCTGTGCCTTTGCCCTGGTCGGCCCCCCAGGTCTGCTTCCCAGACTCCCCAGCATCTTCCAGGGCCCAGGCCAGGTTCCCCCAGCTCCCCCCACCCCCTTCTAAGGCCCCAAAGTCACGTGGGATCATTGATTCCAAGAAGGGAAAGCCCTGTCCTGATGCCCTGCTCCCCCCAATTTCATATTTACCTACTAAGTTACCTACTAAGTTATACCTTGTTTCCTTCTGAAGCCTTCCCAGGGTCAGATGCGCGCTGTGGGGGGCTCAGAGGAAGGGCGCCCCCTGGGGGAGGAACCAGAAGCGCCCCAGCCCGGCCTTTTCTGCCGTCTCTGCACACACTTGCTGGCACCGTACTGGGCCTTTACTTCCTTGTTTTTGAAGTCGGGGACTGTATCCTTGGCACTCTCCCTTGCCAGGGCATACAATTCCCAGGTGTTTGTTGAGGTTGTGTGAAGTAGTTCAGAAGTACACTGAGAAGGGGACCGAGCCATCTGTGCCCTTTTCCCAGAGATCCTGCCACTGGCCGGAGACCCAGAGGGGTTCAGTGAATCTCGGTGTGCCCCAAGAAGCCAGCTTGCGTCCTCCTGGTCTCTCTTGGAGGCCTGTTCCATAGAATTGGAGAGATAGTGGGGCCCACCTCAGCCCATTTAATGCCGCCCGTGTGTGACAGAGTCCTGGCTCGCCCAGCACATGCTCCTCTTCGGCTTGGAGCCTCCAGGGGCAGGAGAGCCCGGCCTCCCGTGGCTCAACTAAAGCTTGGCGAGGGCCCGTCTTGCCTTCCTCTCTCCCTCCCTTCTCTCCAGCTCCCTTGTACCATGTCCTGTCTTCTCTCTCCTTGAAGCCGCCTTATCACGACCTCCCTCTGCTGACTCACGGGGCTGGCCGAAGTGGAAGACTGCCATTTCCCCGGAGGAGTTTCCAGCTCAGCCCAGTTCTCTGTCCTGCCAGTGCCTCAAGATTAGCTCTTCCCTCCAGCTCTGTAGGGACGTTAGCAAGTTTGATAAGCGGCGTGGATAAAACAGCTCTGCTGGGGGTCGAGGAGAGCAGTGGCAGCAGGCGCCCACCCTCCGGGCTTGTGGGCACCAAATGAGATGACGGGGGAGCAGGGGACAGGGCCGTGCATAGCCCAGAGCCTGGCACTGTGTGAACACATTCTCCTTCTACCCCGGGTGAGCTACTCCGCCAAGAAAGAGATGGGCATTCATCTGGCAGGCCCTGGCATGGGCTAAGGGGAGCTCGGATTGGAAGTTTTAATTTAAGGCGGTTTCTGGCCCGCCTCAGCCAGCCACAGTGCCTGTCTGCCGCTATTCCGTCTCCATTGGGGAAGGTGCCCTTCACTCTTGTCAGGGGGACACCCCCTTAAAAAGGTTCACCCACAGGAATATCAGGAAATGGGAATTTGTGGTGCCCCGGGGAGCACTGGGCATTTTCTCCCTGATTTTTGCCCTCGGCTGATGGAAGGAAGGAAGGACCCTCAAGCTTGAAGGAGGGGACGGGAACTGGAGGAAGGGACCCCCCCCCCCCAATGCAGGGCACCCTTGTCATTGTGGTGGGCAGAGAGAGTTTGAGCCAAACCTCATATTGTTGGTTTCTTCTCTCCTTCTGATCTTACCAGTTTGGGGTCTCCCCCAAGGCCACTTGGTGAAGGCCTCTCCCCTGACCCCACCTTGCTGGCCCTTCTTCAATGTGAATTTTCAACTGGAGAGTCAGGAGGAAGTATTTCTAGGGAAGCTGTAGCTGATGTGAAGGAGAAAGCAGGATTCTTCCCCCGGGACTCCTTCCATCCTTTTGGCTTGTTTAAAACATGAACTAAGAAAACGATTTTCTAACCCCCAAAATGTAAGTGTCCATGTTTCACATCCCATGGAGAGACAGTGTAGGAGAGTGGCTAGGGCCCTGAGCAGAAGCAGGAAGATCTCGTCCTGACCGTGTCGAGAAGATGCAGACCTTCCATGGCAGGAAGTCCCTCGTGATCCTGAAGTCAGAACTCTTGTGTCCCCCACAGCCTGTGGCCCCTTGCACTATTCCTTTTCCTTTTTTATCTGACCCATGACTAGCTTATCAATTGCTTGAAATTTTAAAAAATCTCTATCTTCTTTGTGTTGTTAATGACTAATGCTGCAAGTTCTGGCGTGTCGAGGCCCAATTTAACATGTGGGAAAACATTTTCTGGAAGAAACTTTCCTAGAAAGGTCTGAGTGGAAGCTGGTCTCCTCACACTTCCTCTTGGTGTTTGAAGCGGTCGGAGAAACTGATGGCATTGCTCCCTGGAGGCCAGCATCCTTGGGCTGCTAGGATCAGCCCTGAGAGTACAGAGGAAGCAGGTCTACACTTTATTTCAGTCTCAACAGCAAGCTTTTTTTTCCTTTTCCTTTTTGTTCCCCTTTTTCTTTTCTTTCCTTTTTTTCTTTTTTAATTAAGGCTTTTTATTTACACTGACCCTTGCAAAACCTGTTCCAGATTTTCCCTCCTTCCCCCCACCCTCTCCCCTAGATGGCAGGAAGTCCACTACATGTTAATTATGTTAACATATATGATAAATCCATTATATGTATAATATTCATTCAGTTATCTTGTTGCATAAGAGAAATCAGATCTGGAAAGGAAAAAAACCTGAGAAGGAAAACAAAATGCAACAAACCTCAATAGAGAGTGTGAAAATGCTGTGTTGTGGTCCCCACTCAGTTCCCACGGGCCTCTCCCTGGGTGTGTAGATGACTTTCTTCATCACTGAACAATTGGAACTGGTTTGAAACATCTCATTGTTGAAGAGAACCACGTCCATCAGAATGGATCATTGTATAGCCTTGTTCAACAGCAAGCATTGAACTAGAGGCAAAGTGTGCCCTTGGGAAACAGGGGGATGCTACCAACCTACAGTTGCCCCGAGGGATGGGTTGTCTTGTGGGGAGCCAAGGGGAGGGGAGTAGTTTTTGCTGAAATGCCTTCAGAGCCCAAGCTGATGTCTGTCGAGGTTCGAGATTGCTCTGAAGGTTAGCCCTTACATGAATTCTTTTTTTTTTTTTTTTTGCTGAGGCAATTGGGGTTAAGTGACTTGCCCAGGGTCACACAGCTGTTATGTGTCTGAGACCAGATTTGAACTCAGGTTCTCCTGACTTCAGGGCTGGTGCTCTATCCACTGCGCCACCTAGCTGCCCCCTACATGAATTCTTTTAGCAGCATTTTTCTCGGCAGCCTCTTAGTTTAAGGGCCCTCGGGAAAAGAGTTGCTGAGGATCACATTAGGAAATGCTATAGTTAAAATAGAGAAGTTACACATCATCGTTGATAAGGGCCTTCCAGACTCAGATTCTAAGACTCGGCTTGGTTAAGCCACACATTTTCATTGGCCTTGTTCATCTGTAAAATGGGGGTAATAATAATAATAATGACACCTCCCTCCCAGTGTCAGCGCTTTGCAAAGCTAAAAGTAATTGTTGTGTTCATATTAGCTGTGGTTAGTGGGCCATGGTAGTATTATGACTACGGGAGTACAAACTGATTCACTTCATGAATGTTAACTGCCTTCTGGTGTCAAAGAGACAGTGCATCAGGCTTCCTAGCTCCAGAGTAGCTAAGTCATTTACAGCTGACCCCTGTACAATATTACTGTCGCTGTGTCCAATGTTCTCCTAGTTCTGCTCACTTCACTCATTTTGCATCAGTCTATGTAGCTTTTCCCCAGGTTTTTCTGAAACCATCCTGCTCCTGATTTCTTATAGTTCAACAGTATTTCAATAGTGATATATACCACAACTTGTTCAGCTGTTCCCCAATTGGTGGGTATCCATCCCCTCAATGTCCAGTTTTTTTTGTCCCCACCAAAATTGCTGCTAAAATTTTTTTGTACACATAGGTCCTTTTTCATGGATCTCTTTTGGGTACTGGCCTTATAATAATATTGTTGGGTCAAAGGGCCTGCAGTTTTTAAATCCTTTGGGCACAATTCCAAACTGCTTTTCAGAATGGTTGGACCAGTTCACAACTCTACCAACAATGGATGAATGTACTTCCTTTTTCTCTAGTGTATTATTTTCCTTTTTGGTTATATTAACTAAGCTGATGAGTGTGAGGTAGTAGCTTGGATTATTTTCATTGGGAGTTCTTTGTTATGATTTAGAGCATTTTTTTTCATATAATTATTGATAGCTTTTGTTTCTTCTTTTGAAAACTGCCTCTTTGTATCTGTTACCATTTATCAATCTTTTTTCAAATTTGGCTCAGTTCCCTATCTATTTGAGAAATAAAGCCTTTATCAGAGGAGAAACTTCCAATAAAATTTCTTCCCAGTATCCTTGTAATTTTGATTATATTGGTTTTGTTTAAAAAATTGTTAATTTCACATGATGAAAATTATCCACTTTGTTTCCTGTGATCCTTTCTGTCTCTTGTTTGATCGTGAATTTTTCTGTCTTCCATAGATCAGACAAATAATTTCTTCTTATGTGCCACTAACTTGTTTGTGATAGCACCCTTTTTATCTAATTCATGTACCCATGTTGACCTTCTCTGGGTATGTGTTATGAGATGTTGGTCTATTCTTAGTTTCTGCTAAGCTGCTTTCCAGCTTTCTCAGTAATATTTGTCAAATGTTGAGTTCTTGTCCTATTTGCTGAAATCTTTGGGTTTATCAAACACTAGGTAGCCATAACTGTTTACTTCTGTGTATCATGTACCCCTTTTATTCCACTCTATTTCTTAGCTGGTACCAGATTTTTGGATGATTACCACTTTGTAATAGTTGGTTCTAGTGCCTTCTCCCCCTTTTTTTCATTGATTCCCTTGATATTCTTGGCCTTTTGTTCCTCCAGAGCGATTTTGTTAGAATTTTTCCAACTATAAAATACTTCTTTGGCAGTTTGGTATGGTATTGAAGAAATAAATTAGCTAATTAGATGGAGAGAGATCATTCCAGTCATCTTCCATCATCAGCAGAATTCTACCCATATTTTTACTCTGCCTAGATTCATTCCCATTGACTGAAAAGCTCCTATCCCTTTTTCTTCTCCTATTTTCAGGGATACTGAATCCCAGTTGCCTGAAAGTAAACTCCTCTTGCTCCTGAAACTTTACTACCCATTAATTCAACCCTACTGCTCCCTGTCTTTGCCCTTGAGCATCTGGAATTTGTATTCAAGTATTAACACATTTCCATTCATTTTCAGTGTTTTCTTTCCCTTTTAAAAACTCCCTGTTATTGGTAAGGGCACCACTTCCCCTCGCAGTCACCAAGACTTGCTTGACTCCCTGCTTTCCCTCATCGCCCATATCCAAGCTGTCACCCATCCCTGTTAATTTCAGCTCTGCAGCATCTCCTGGGGGTTTCATCTCTGCATCATTTCTTGTATATTTCACACTGCAGCATCTATTGTGAATTTCCTCTGCAGCATTTCTTGGGGGTTTCATCTTTCCATCATTTCTCATAGGTTGCACCTCTGCAGCATCTCGTATGGATTTCTCTCTGCAGCATCTCTTGTGGATTTCACCTCTGCGGCATCTCTTGTAGATTGTACTCTGCAGCATCTCTTAGGGGTTTCATCTCTGCATCATGTCTTATAGCTTGCATCTCTGCAGCACCTCTTGTGGATTTCCCTCTGCAGCATCTCTTGGGGGTTTTATCTTTCCTTTATTTCTTATAGATTGCACCTCTGTCAGCATCATGTCTTGTAGCTTGCACCTCTGCAGCA
>JAJPUD010008213.1:0-45533 GCA_023553655.1 Myrmecobius fasciatus
AGAGTTAACAGTCTTCTCTTTTTTACCCTGACCCTGCTTCAAAATTCTATTGTTTCTGATCACTGCCTCCCTTTATCTACCTTCCCTCATATCTTTCCTCCTTTCTCTTAGATCCTTCCCCTCTTACTTCTTTATTGGTTAATAGGAATTTCTAATGTCATTCATTGTGAGTCTATACATGTAAATATGTGTATATGTGTATGTATACATGTACATATATACACACTTCCTTCCTTAAATCAGTTCAAATGTCATATGAGAATGAGATTCAAGCATTGTTTTCTCTCCCCTTTCCCTTCCATTATAAACACTCTTCCTTGTGTGCCTTTTATGTGAGATAATTTCCCCCTTCTTTCTTTTCCTTCCCTTTTTCTCACTGCATCCTTCTTTCTCACCTTTGCATTCTTTTTAAAAAAATAGTATCTTATTTTCCCAAATACATGAAAAGTTAGTTTTCAACATTCATCTAAAGCAAACCTTTTGTTCCAAATTTTTCTCTCTCTCCTCCCCTCCCCCACAGACAGCAAGCAATCCAATATAGATTAAACATTTGCAATTCATGTAAACATATTTCCATATTTGTCACTTGCATTCTTTTTCTTTTTATCAAGTTTTTTATTTTCAAAGCATATGCATAGTTTTCAGCATTCGCCCTTGGAAAACCTTGTATTCCAAATTTTTTCTCCCACCCTTTCCTTTAGATGGCAAGTAATACAATATATATTAAACATATGCAATTCTTCTATACATATTTCCACAATTATTCTTGCATTCTTCTTTTGAGAAAAATACAGTACACCATTCCATCACAACATAATTGACTCACATTCAGGCCTTCTGTCTAAGTAGACTCTTTCTAACTATCTTAATAATAATGTTATCTTAGTGGTTCCATGTATCATCTTTCAATATAGGAATATAAACAATTTAACCTTAGATCCCTGTAGATTTCTTATGTTTGACTCTTTATTTTTCCCTAACTCTTATGTTTAAATGTCATATTTTCTATCTATCTCTTGTCTTTTCATCAGGAATTCTTGAAACTCCTGTTTCATTAAATATAAATTTTTTCACTTGTATGATTATACTTAGTTTTGCTAGGGTTATAATATATATATTATGTATAGAATGTAATATAAGTCTATTCTTAATAGCAATCCTTCTGGAACTTTATATTCCTCTGGTCTTTATAGTGATAAGTGCTAAACTTATGTGATCCTGACTATGGTTCCATGATATTTAAATGATCTCTTTCTGAATGCTTGTAGTATTTTTCTTTGACCTGAAGAGTTCTAGGTTTGACTATAATATTCCTGGGAGTTTTACTTTTGAGATTTCTTTCAGGAAGTGATATGGATTCTTTCAGTTTCTACTTTTCTTTCTAGCTTTAGGATATATAGGCAGTTTTTCCTTTGTAATTTCTTGAAATATGATGTCTAGATTTTTTTTCTCCATCATAATTTCCAAGTACTATAATAATGCTTAAATTATCTCTCCTTGATCTATATTCCAGGTCAGTTGTTTTTCTGATGAGATATTTCATATTTTAGTTTATTTTTTCATTCTTTTGATTTGATTTGATTATTTCTTGATTTCTTACACAGTTATTAGCTTCCATTTGACTGATTCTAATTTTTAAGGAGTTAATTTTTTTTTTATTTATTAAAGCTTTTTATTTGTATAACATATGTATGGGTAGTTCCCCAACATTGATCTTTACAAAGCTTTCCATTACAAATTTTACCCCCAGTCCCCTCCCCTCCCCTAGATGGCAGGAAGTCCACTATATGTTAATAATGTTGAAATGCTTGAGAAGTTATACAAGAAAAATCCTATCTACAAGAAAAAAAAAGAATCAGAGAAAGGCAACACAATGCAAGCAAACATCAATAGAGATCATGAAAATGTTACGTTGTGGTCCATATTTCATTTCCCTCTCTCTGGGTGTATATGGTTTTCTTCAGTGAACAATTGGAACTGGTTTGAGACAATTCTTTGTTGCAGAGAGCCATGTCCATCAGAATTGATCATCATGTAATACTGTTGTTGCTGTGTATGATGATCTCCTGATTCTGCTCGTTTCACTCAGCATCAGTTCATGCAAGTCTCTCCAGGCCTCTCTGAAATCGTCCTGCTGGTCGTTTCTTACAGAGCAATAATATTACATAACATTCATATACCATAATTTATTCAGCCACTCTCCAATTGATGGGCATCCCTTCAGTTTCCAGTTTCTAGCCACTACAAAAAGGGCTGCCACAAACATTCTTGCACATGTGGGGCCCTTTCCCAAGGAGTTAATTTTTTAAATATTTTTGTGCTTTTTTCTAAGCTGTTAATTTTATTTTCACAATTTTCTTGCATAGCTCTTGTTTCTTTTCCCCGTTTTTCTTTTACCATTCTTATTTGATTTTTAAAATCCTTTTCCCCATTTTTCCCCCTGAGGCAATTGGGGTTAAGTGACTTGCCCAAGGTCACACAGCCAGGAAGTGTTAAGTGTCTGTGGTCAAATTTGAACTTGGGTCTTCCTGACTTCAGGACTGGTGCTCTATCCACTGTGCCACCTAGCTGCCCCCTTCCCCATGTTTTAAAGATATTTCATAGCCCCTCTAGGAATCCTTGTTGGGTTTGTGTTCTATCTGCATTTTTATTTGAGGTAGATATTTTCAAGTCATTGGTTTTTTTTGTTTGTCCTTAAACTTCTCTATCATCCTATTAATTTTATATGGCCAAGTTATTTATATGGCCAACTTTTTTGGCCTATTTTTCCAGCCTATTTTTTTACTTCATATTACGGATTTTGCTCAGCTTTTGGGAAGGAGAGGGGGATGACTGGCCCCGCTTAGTCTCTATATCCTTCTATTGCTTTCACAGCTTATATCCAGGGATCTAGGAACCTGTACACTTTTGGTGCTTCCATGGTGGTATGATCCAAGGAGAGGGCTTATTATTGCCTTCCTTGTCTGCATTCTGGTCTTTACCAAGATAGGCTCTTTGCTCCTTCATAAAGGCGACCACTCTTCTTCATCTTGGAAATATGACCTAGAACTAGGGAGTGGGCAACAAGGCTGCCAAATGATGCCTGATCCTGCACCTAATGCCAATACAGGGCCTCTGGAATCTTTTTCTGACTAGGTATTGCATCCCCTTGCCATCCTTGGCAGCTCCAACTTTTTCCCCCTTGCTACTGGCACCTCCAAGGTTCCCAGCCAGGGCTGCTTCCACTGAGCTGCACTCCTAGCCAGCCCTCACCCTGCAGACCTCTCTTTCTGTGTTTCTAAGCTGCCCTGGACTGAGAAACAACTTCTTGTTGTTTTTTTATTTCTGCTGAGAATTCAGTAATATATTTTCCAAAGTAGTTTATAGACAGGTGTGTTGTGAGAACCTGGCTGCTGTACTCATTCTGCCATCTTGGCTCCACTCTATTTCTAGGAAATGCTAAATTAATATTTAATTGAATTGAAGAGGTGAGCAAGGATTTCCTTTGGACTTTGGGGTGGAAATCACTTAACAAAAGAAACATATTTTTGAAATCAAGAAAAAGAGGCAGCAGAGATACAGTGTGATTTCATTCGGACACAGACCCCCCTAGCTACTGGAGGTAAAGAGGTTTATGGGAGAGACTATGGTCAAAATTGAGTGAATGTGTCTTTAGGAATGGGGTGTGGGTAGCTTAGGTCATTTTGTTCTCAGTGGTAGAACTGGGATCAGAAGAAAGAATTATATTTGGATGATTATATAGAATTTTTTTCTTTTCTACAGGGAGTCCCCAGGACAGGATGGCCTGGAGCCTACTGGTGCTTCTGCCCTGTCTCTTGGTCTCCGGTAGGAATTCCCCTCCTATCCCCCTCTTTTTCCTCCTCCTTTGTGACTGGTGGGATAGTGATGCTTGAAGAACTTGTTCTCCCACTCCTTTCTCTTTGTGGCCCAGGGGAGTCCCTGAAAGTCAGGGGCCAGACTGGGAAAGTTTACCTGTGGGGTCCAAAATCACTAGTACCCAGCCCTCTAAGGGCCTTCTGGGAGGAACATCATTATCGCCCTGGGTTTATGGAATGGCGCTCTAGACTTTGGACTTCTTCCTAGAGCCTCCACTTCCAAATAGTTTCTGTAGGCTCAATCCCATGGGGTAACTTACAGGAGAGACTGATGTCCTTCCCAGCAAGAGAGTGTGTCAGAGCTAGGTCTGGGAAGATTGTTTTTGGAAACTGATGCTTGGGACGTTAGGGGTTACGGCAAGATGGGGTTCAAGTCAGAATTAGGAGCTGGGTTGGAGGATAGGATTTGTAAAATCATGATTTAGAGAAAGCTCAGGGAGCAAGGCTGGTGAGAGGGCAGGATTATGATCGGAACAGAAGTTTGGGCTGGGGGCTGGGGATAAGGGTGAGGGGCTGGGACTGAGAATGGCCAGGTTACAGAACTCAGGGCAGGTAGGATACCAGAATAAGGGGCAGGTAGGGGACTGGGACATGGGCATTCTGAGACTTAGCCTGGGAGCTTAGAGCCAGGCTCAGGGTTGGAAATGGAGTCTCAGGTCACAGGGCTCAGGGCTCAAAACTCAGTGTTGCCTTTGCAGTGCATGGGAACAAAGCTCCAAGTTTCGCCAATAACATGTCTGTAGCAGCCCTACCTGAGGACCTGCCTATGGGTGAGTACCTGTTATGTCAGGATGGATGGATTGGCCCAGGGCATAGGTCTGCAACAAAGGCTGAAATTATCCCACAAGAGAAGGGACAGTGCTGTGACTCCATGTCCTTTTGTGCCGGCATTGTTGACTACAAATCATCTCTGCTCCTCAGATGCTAAACAATAGACTTATTTCTCAAAAGACCTTCAAAATTATCTGGCTCAACTTTCATTTTACAGATCAGGAAACTGAGGCCATATTGGGAAAGGACTTGCCTAAGATCCTTGGATTATCTATCTCTCTAACTCTTGTTTGGGCTATCAAGTTTTTGTGGGGTTTTTTTTCACTTTGGGGATTTTTAAAGATCATTTCCAAATGTGTCCCTCCAGATACGTGTCCCTGAAACCTTTTCATGAGGGGACTCCTGTGGAAGGACATAACTAGGGGCCTGAGTGAACTAAGAGTTTTACTGTTGGTCTCTGCTCTGATTTTCTGTGAATCCAAAAAGGAGCCAAGATGGGGCAGTGGAAAGAGCACCAGAATAAAAAGCACATGATCTGTGTTCATGTCTTTGCTATACTACTATGTTGCTATACCATAATTTGCTATACTGCCATATACTTGCTGTGTCACCTTGAATAAGTTGCTCCCTCCTTTAGGCCTCATTTTTCTGATTTATAAAAATTAGGAAGTTAGACCCAAATCTAGGGCATTAAATGATGCCTAAAGCATTTTCTACCTCTGCCATTTTATGTCCCATAGTCCCTTATGATTCTACTGGCCTATGTTATTTATTGCATGAAATCATCAAGCAACACACACTTAATGAATACCTATTCTCAAGCTGTACCTAGCTCTGACATTCTAGAATCGGTTGACCTCCGAAGTACTTTTTATCCCTAATAAACCATGAATCTGTCTGTAAACCCCAGGTGTTCCCAGAAACTCTTTTAAGGTCATGCTCTGCCTTCTATTCAGACCCAGTGGTCAACTATGAGGGAAATTGTGTGTGTGTGTGTGTGTGTGTGTGTGTGTGTGTGTGTATGAGAGAGAGAGACAGACAGACAGACAGACAGAGGCAGAAAGAGAGAAAGAAAGAGAGGGAAGGAGAGGAAGGAAGGGAGGGAGAGAGACAGAGACACAGAGACAAAGACAGAGTCAGAGACAGAGAAAGAAAGAGAAGGAAGGAGAGGGAGGGAAAGAGGAAGAGAGATAGAGACAGAGAGTGAGAGAAAGACAGACAGACAGAGGGACAGAGACAGAGACAGAGAGACAGAGAGAGAGAGAGAGAAAGAGAGGGAGAGAGAGAGAGAGAGAGAGAGAGGGAGGGAGAGAGGGAGAGATCTCAGCTTTTCTTTGCTCTCCACTTCCAGGGGCTGTAGCTTTCTGGATTATAGCCACAGATCCAGACAATGACTCTCTGATCTACGATGTGAGCGGTCGATATGCCTATTTCTTTGGTGTCAGTGAGACCACAGGGGAGGTGAAACTGAACAGTCCTTTGGATTATGAGGTAAAGCTTGGGACTAAGGAACAGGTAGTGGTTGAAAGTGCAAGGAAACCAAGGAAACCTGGAGGGAGTCCTTTGGACAGACAGCACACAAAACATTAAGATCTAGGACTGCGTTGGCACAGAGCAATACCATGAGAGGCAGCATATATTTGGAGTCGGGAAAACCTAGGTTCAAATGTCACCTTAGTCACTTGAAAAAGCATCATTTATTTATTTATTTATTTAAAACATTCATCTTTTAAAAATTCTTAGTTCTGAATTCTTCCCCTCCTCCTACCTCTCCTCCACCCATTGAGAAGTCAAGAAATGTGATATCTATTATAATATGAAATTATGCAAAGCATATTTCCATATTAGCCATGTTGCAAAAAAAAAAACCCAGAAAAAATAAAGTGAGAAGATTATGCTTCCTTCTGCATTTAGACTCTATCAGTCCTTTCTCTGGAGGTGGATAGCATTTTTTCATGAGTTCTTCAGAATTGTCTTGAATCATTGTATTGATCTCAATAGTTAAGTCTTTCATAGTCGACCATTGTACAATATTAGTTACTGTGCTTTTTGTTTTCTTGGTTTTGCTTCCTTCACTTTGCCCAGGTTTTTCTGAAAGCATCCTGTTCATCATTTCTTATAGCACAATAGTATTCCATCACAATCATATACTACTACTTGTTCAGCCATTACCCAACAGAGAATCATCCCCTTAATATCCAGGTCTTTGTCACCATAAAAAGAGCAGCTATAAATATTTTTCTGCATCTAGGTCCTTTTCCTTTTCCTTTTTTTTTGTCTTTTTGGGATTCAGACCTAGTATTGTCTGATCAAAGTTTATTCACAAATTTATAGCTTTTTTGGGCATAAGTCTGGATTGTCCTCCAGAATTGATTCACAAGTATACCAATAATGTATTAGTGTCGCAATTTCCCCACATCCTCTCAAACATTTATCATTTTCCTTTTCTTTCATATTAGCCAATCTGATGAGTTTGAGATGTTAGTTCAGAACTGTTTTAATTTATATTTCTTTTTTTTCTTTTCTTTTTTTTTTTGGCTTTTTGCTGAGGCAATTGAGGTTAAGTGACTTGCCCAGAGTCACACAGCTAGGGAATATTAAGTGTCTGAGACCAGATTTGAACTCAGGTCCTCCTGACTTCAGGGCTGGTGTTCTATCCACCTAGCTGCCCCTTAATTTATATTTCTTTAATCCATAGTTATTTAGAATATTTTTTTCAGATGACTATAGATAGCTCTGATTTATTCATTTGAAAATGTTCTGTTCATATACTTTGGCCATTTATCAATTGGGAAATGACCATATTATTATAAATTCGACTCTGTTTCCTGTATATTTTAGAAATGAGGCCTTTATCAGAGAAACTTGCTGCAAAAATACCTCAAATACTTTATTAGATGTGTGAACCTAGGCATGTTATTTTACCTCTCTGGATCTCAGTTTCCTCACTTGTCAAATGATGACATTGCACTAGATGATCTCTAAGGTCCCTTCTGGATCTAAATAAATAATTCTAAGATAGGAATAGTCCTCACTCTGGAAATTAACATAGAAAATGGGAGATGACAAATTTGATCATTGTGTACATGATATCTGGATAGAGGGTGATCTGGGCAGAGGATATACATTAGGGGATCTGGAGATGACATGGACTGGGAGATCTGGATCAGAGGGCACAGAATGGATATTCTGGGAGAAGACACAGGTTGGAAAAATAGGGATAGATTTGAGAGGGAATGGACCACATATGCTAACTTGAAAAGCTCAACCTGGAAGAAGGCTTTAAGGATTGACAGGAGTGTGGACACTGGAAAGGCAACCCTTCACAGTTTTACATCCTGAAATATGTGATTCATGCCCAAGGGAGCGACATGGGTCAGCTTTGCATCACGATTTCTTCTTGCTTTTCCACAGACCCTGTACCATTTCTCCGTCACCATCTCTGTGTGGGATAAGATAAATCCACAGGTATGTTGACAGAAAGCCCAAGGTTTGGAAAGTTGAGGCAAAGATTATGATTAGGGGCTCCAGAGGATATGGCCAACTTCTGGGTTTATGATGTTCTATTTTCTTCCTACAGATGGCCAACAGATAACTACCCCAGGAACCTGAAGCAAATCTCAGGGAAAGGAAAGGGCAATCCCTAGTTGGGGCAATGTTTGGGAAGTGAGCAAGAATAAAATAAAAGTCAGGCTGGGTTGGTACTCAGGATCATTGAGATCCAAGTTCTTAGACAAGAAGGGTCTTAGACAAGAAGGAAGATGAATTGCTTGACAAGAGGAGGGAAATCATTTGACATCCACATAGAATGTCAAAGCAAAACTGTAGGGACTGCCAAATCATTTGTCTAGCTTTCTGAGAGCAAGTGCAATATTCTGATTCTCTTTTTTTTTTTCTCGATGGTATTTTATTTTTCCAATTATATGTAAAGATAGTTTTCAATATTCGTTTTTGTAAGATTTTGAGTTCAATTTTTTTCCCTCCCTTCTCTACCTCTCCCCCCCCAAAAACAGCAAGCAATTTGGTATAGGCTATACATGTACAATCATTTTAAACATATTCCCATATTTATCATGTTCTGAAAGAAAAATAAGAAAAGGGAAAAATCATGAGAAAGAAAAAACAAACCAAAAAAGGTAAAAATAGTATGCTTCTATCTGCATTCAGTTTCCATGATTTTCCCTCCAAATGTGGATGGCATTTTCCATCCCAAGTCTATTGGGATTGTCTTGGATCACAGAATTGTTGATAAAAGTTGTCTATCATAGTTAATTATCACGTAATCTTGCTGTTACTGTATACAATGTTTTCCTGGTTCTCTTCTTACCTCTAAAACTAGGATGGTCAGGAGTGGGCTCAGCTATATCCCTTCCTCACTTAATTAGACCTATTAAATTGTGGGTCATGGATAGGGAAACTAGCTATACTGAACCTTAAGAAAGTTCTGCCGGTCTGAGAATTAAATAAATCCAGGTCAGCCAATATTTATTAAGTACCTACTGTGTAAAAGGTACCATATTCTGGGTTCATAGATAGTATCTTTAGAGATCATACAGTCTAATTCAGGCCTGTTCTTTCCTGAAAAAGGTGCAGAAGGAGTTACAAATCATTGTGACTGACATCAATGACAATGAGCCTGTCTTCCAGAATACACCCTATTCTACTAGCATCAACGAGGTATGTGGGTTTTAAATTCCGGAGTCTTGGCTGGAGGGCAGTGGGATATTTGTAAGTGTAAAGGTCAAGACAAAGGAAATTGGAATTTGGGATGAGAACCAAAGACAAAAAACCAGGATTGGACAGAGAAGGCATAGATCTGGGTGTCAGGACCAAAGAGAGAAGCTAAAAGGGAATAAGAGAATATGGAATGGATGAGAGATACAATGGAGGTAGAGTCTGCAAAATACAGTGATTGATTAGGTGTAAGGAATGAAGGAAAGAAAAAAGACTTTTCCTGTCTAAGTGATGAGGAGCGTGGTGGAAACAGTAACAGGAAAGTTAGAAAAGAAGGCAGATTTTTGAAGGGAATACGATGAGGTCACTTTGAGCATAATGACATTCAGAGATGACATCCAAGCTCAGATGTCTAGTAGGCAGTTGGAGATAGAAGTTGAATCTTCAAAGGGTTAGAAACAGTTATCAACACATAAGTGAACAATGAAATTGTGCAAGAAAATGAGGTTATCAAGGAATGGAGAAAAGAAAACTGGACTAAGCAATGACATTTTGGAAAAGTCTGTTCTAAGGACATAGGAAGAAGAAATATTAGTTTTAAAGATAGAAGTAGAGCTAGAGGAGAGGGGGAAAGAGAACCAGGAGAGCAATAATATAAAAGACAGGGGAAGAGAGAGCATCCAAGGATGAGTGATTGTGAGTCAGATGCTTGGGAGAAAAGGATGAAGACTCAGAAGATTGGATTTGATGACGAGGAGATCCATGGGAGAGAGGAGTTTCAGTTAACTGGCAAGGCTAGAAGCTAGATTGTAGGGGCTGAAGATAATGGGTGGGCAGGATATAAAACAGGACAAAGGAACCATTCTTTCTAAGAGACTAAGATGGGAGGAAAGAGATGGTTTGGTAGTTTAAGAAGTTCGTAGGGTACAGAAAAGGCTCTTTTTTAGGATTAAGGAGGCTGGCATATATTTATGGGCTGAAGGAAGGTGAGTTGAAGAAGCAGGAGATAGAGAGGAATGACTAATAGACCATAAAGTTCTGGAGGAAGTGGGAGGGAATCAGATCAAGGAGATAAGAGGAGAGGTTAATCCTAGGGAAGAGACTTGAAGGAAGGAGAAGAGGACAGATGAGGAGACCTAAATCTAATAATTTGCTTTTGGTCAATTAAGAAACAAGATCATCTACTATAGTAAAGGAATAAGGGTCAGAAGAAAAGGTGAGAGAGGCTTGAAGGCTTGAGGGAGAGAGAAGGAGGTTTGAATAACCTATGGAGAGTGGAAGAGAAAGTGGCAGTAATGAGGAAAGTCTCTCTAAACTCTCCCCTCCCTAGGACCTGCCATTTCCCTTTGGCCTTGTGCCAGTCCTAGAGGTCTGGACAGAGAACTAGAGACCTTAGAAGGGGGCTCTTCCAGGTCTCTGAAGCCGGAGAGGCCTGGGTCCTCCCCCACTCCTGCCCCCAGGCCCGATCAGGCCCCCAGCATTGGGGGTTTGAGCTGTTCCAGGAGTGGGAGTGGTACAGCCCTGATCCTTCTCTTCCCTTTGTCAAAGACCCTGCCTGTGGGCTCTCAGGTTTACACAGTGAGAGCAGAAGACCCGGACATGGGCTTAGGTGGCGTGGTGAACTACACCATCCTTGAGGTGAGTCACTCAGGGATCCGAGTCCTGGTGCTGTTCTGAGACCCCCGAGGGTGGATCTGGGAACGTTCTGACCCCTAACTGATTCAGAGACTCCGCTCGGCACTTGGGAGCAGAAAGCTGGATTGCTCCTTGTACGGCCACAAGAGGGTAGTGTCTTCTCACACAAACTAGGTGGGACCAAGCCCCGAGTGTGGAATGGGAAGAGGGACTGGGAGATGTCCTTCCTCCACAGTGGGCAGCTTCGGGCTTCTGAGTAGGCAGGGAAGAAAGAGGGGTGTCTGATGGGGGGAACAATGGACTCTGGCACCAGCTGTGTCCCTCCCAGGGACTAATCAAGCTACTTTTCTGGCCTTCCTCTTCCCCATCTAGACAAAGAGGGAGTAGAATTAAATGGTCTCTAAAGTCCCCCCCCAGGCTGACATCGCCCCCCCCTTCCATCCTGAGCAGGGAGCTTTTATGTTCTAAGGACTCTGATATCTTTTACATTCCTTAATTCTCCCTCTCTATCTTTGCAGGGAAGTCCCTCAAAAATCACAAAATCATCAACTTGTTAGAGTGGGAAGGACTAGAGAATAGCTAACTCAATTAAGTGATTTGCTCAGGCTTAGATCTTAGATCTGAATACAAGATGGAGGGTTTAGAGCTAGAAAGGAGGCCCTATAGCTCTCTGTTCTATAGATGAAGAATCTTGACTGGCCAGTCACATAGCAAGTCACTAGAAGAACCCGAACTAGTGCTCTAACCTACCTATTCCCTAACTCCTAATTACCTAATCTCCAACTCAGGGTCAGGATAGAGGGACTAAACCAAGGACAAGGACCAGAACCATAGGAATTCTTTCGTGGAGTGGGGGACAAATTCAGTAGTAGAGGAAGGTGGGGGGAGGGATGGGACAGAGGACAATCCAATTTCAAGTGTGTCCATGTCAGGAGAGGGGACATCTTAGTCTCCTTCCTCCTTCCCCCACCATGATTGTAGGGTTAGGCCCCATGAAAGAGGCCCCACTGAAACTGCACTGAGGCAATTGTACTGAGTCATTCAAGCAAGCAGAGGTGCCAAGATGAGAGTTGGGGAAAGGATCAATGCTGGGGAGAAATGCCCCTGTCGTCCTTAATATTAGTCCCCCAGGTCCAAGACCCAGTTAGGTTGGCTGGTTTGTCATGACACTATTAGGAGTCTTGTTCTTATCTCAGTTCCAGCTGGAAGGTGTCTGGACCTTTAACGTTCCCTCTTGGTCCCCTAGTAACTTCAGTGGGGGTAGTAAAAGTGGTCGCCTATTGGAGGAGGAAGGAATTGACTATGGCTCCCTGCTCAGCTTCAGACTTTCCTAAGTCCTGGATGGAAGAGATGGGGGGCGATGTGTTGGGTGGGAGTAGAACTAGAGATGAGTTTCTGGGGAAGGAAGGAAAAGGAGGCCAGGATCCTTGAGAAGATTCAGAGCTGACTCATCTGGAGCCAGACCCAGGCTCCTTCAGGATCCAGAACAGTGGCCCGGCTTGCCCCATGGTGACTGGGCTGAGCTCTCTCGTTTGATCTCCATTCTCTACCCTGCATCAGGTCATCCCCAATACTCCAGAAAACCAGCAGCTCTTCTCCATCCTGTCCAATGGCACCATCATCCTTAAAGGTCCCCTCAGCTACAACAACAAAAGCATGTTCTACCAACTGAAACTGCAGTCCTGTGTGAGAACAGACTCGGGTCTGGGGGAAGGGAAACATTTGGGGGTGGACTGAGCACTTCCTAGGGGTGAGGGGGGGACAGGGAGGATTTCCTGTGGGGGAAGGGAAAAAGAGCCTACCTAGGGCCTGATTGGAGTGTTCTGATTGGAAAGAGAGAGAAGGAAGAGGAGGTCTCATGAACAGGTCTGTGCTGCCATTCTCTCTAGGACCAAGACCAGAATAAATCATTGTGTTCCCAATCAGTCTTCCTGACAATCACAGTAATTGACCTTCCAGATCTAGACCCACAGTTTCTCCAGGAACCTTACACAGCTTCAGTAGGAGAAGATGCAGCCCTGGTGAGGCAGGGGCTGGGGAGGGGAGGAGGCTGGACGGGGTAGTCTAGATCTTCCTAAGGTCTCTCCTTCTGATGAACCTGGTGACCTCCCCTTCCAGGGCACCCCGGTGTTGACCTTGAAGACTGTGGATGGAGACAAAGGCATCAATGATCCCGTCAAGTTCTCTATCACTAGTAAGAAGATGAGCCTACTGGTTCTTCCTTCATTTTCTCCTCTTTCCTTTACACTTTCTCCTTTGTCTATTTCTTCCTTTTCTCTTCCCTTTCCTTCCCCTTCCCCTCTCTTCCTTCATAGACTGGAATGGGAAAGAGATGACATTGAGGACACTTTGTTAGGATCACAGAGTCAGGATCACTGAGATTTAGAGAAAATAAATGAGAAGAGAAATGACACAGAGCTAATAAACAGCAGGGTATCTTCCTGCATGCTGGGGAACTTGCTGAACTGGGCTTCAGGATGCATGCCCACGGTCCCTCTTCCTTGGGAAATCTGCTTGCCCTGGGGATGGAGATAGGGCCCTCAGCCTGCGTCCCTATTCCCTTACTCCAGTCTTCCTGTTCAGATTCTACAAGGCCTTGGTTTAAGATCGGGGATGAGGATGGGGTCATCACGGTGAGCCACCTTTTGGATCGGGAACTGCTGCTAGATGAGAATGAAGAGGTTTACTTGGAGGTCACGGTGAGTTCAGAGATGAAAAAGCATCCCCCAGCCCCAACTGGAGTTGTCTAGTTTGCTGGCTTCTGGAGTCCTTTTCTCATGTCCCCCCTCTTTTTCTCCCTTTCTCTTTCTCCCTCCACATCTCTGTTTCTGTGCAGAAGTGGGCATTGTCTGCGGATATTATTGTAGATAGGAAGATAGATAAATACATTGATAAGTCTTATTCTATGATAGGTACTCTGCTAAGAACTGAGAATACTAATAAAAGCAAGCAAGACTGTACTTGCCCTCAAGAAGCTTGCATTTGAATGGGGGAGACAGCACAGGAAGGGGAGCTGGAAAAGGTGTGGGTGATACACGCCTGGTGGCCCGACACGTGAATGAATGTTCTGGGCTAGATAAAGCACAAACTTTATCAGAGCTGGGTTCCCAAGGTTCTGGGAAAGGCTCAGATTTACTATCTCCAGAAAGATAGTGTTAAAAAAAATAAACCATTGCCCACTGTTTGTTTGAATTGAACTATGTGTCTCTGAGGTGCAATAGACTTGCCAACATGGAAGAATGGCCCCATACCTGGTGGGAGAGATCATTTTATTTCCTTTTATCCCCTTCTCTTTGGATAAGAAGAAGAACCTCATTTTTCTGGTGGTGGCACTAGGGGGCAATGTTACACACCCAGACCAGGCTTAGTGCCTATTAGATATGGGCAGGTCTCCAGAGCCCAAGAAAACAGGCTGGCCAAATTGAGGAATCCTGGAATAAAGTACTGGGGCTCTAGGCTTTCTGTAGTATAAAGCCCATTTACAAAGCCCACCTTTTGTATGCAAGTGATTAATCAGACGGAAGAGACTGTTCAGACTAAGGCTAGATAGGAACTGCTGGCAAGATGGAGACAGATACTTTCATTCATTCATTCAACATTTATTAAGAATGTATGTCCATAGAGAGTATTAAAAAGAAATCTCAACAACATTCTCCCCAAGCATCATAATCAACAATTCAAATAAACAAGCATTTAATAAGCTACTGCTTTGTGTGGACTCCTGTGCTGAGGACTAGGGATGATTTAAATGAATGAAGATCTCAGTATTTTTTTTTTAAACAAAACTATTTTATGATGAACAAAAAACTTTTTTTTCTCCCTCCCCTCTTTCCCTCTCCCTATTGGAAAGCCACCTAGCTACCCCAAAGAGAGTTTTCAACATTTTTTAAATAATATTTTGTGTTCTGGGACAACTAGATGATGCAGTGGATAAAGCACTCACCCTGAAGTCAGGAGGACCTGAGTTCAAATCTCAGACACTTAACCCTTCCTAGCTGTGTGACCCTGGGCAAGTCACTTAACCCCAATTACCTCAGCAAAAAAAATGTGTTCCAAGTTTTTTCTCCATCCCTTCCTTACCTCTTCCCTAAGAAAGCAAAGGAATCTGATATCCTACAAGTCTTTGCAGCTCTCTCTGGAACCAAGCCTTTCATTATTTCTTATAGAATAATAATATTCCATTAGATCTATATACTATATTTTGTCCATCTATTCCTCAATTGATGTTCAGCCATTCTTCTTAGTTTCCATTTCATTACCAACTCAAAAAGAATTACTATAAATATTTTTGTATCTTTAGATCCTTTCCCTCTTTATTCTCTTTGGGGTATAGACCTAGTAACAGTGGGTCAAAGAGTCTGCACAGCTCACTAATTTTCTGAGCAAATTGCTTTTCAGAATGGTTGGACCAATTTCCAATTCCACTAACAGTGCATTGAAGTGTCTGTTATTTTGCAGCCCCTCTAACATCGATCATTTTCCTTTTATTGGGTCAACTTTGCCAGTCTTTTGGATGTGAGGTGGAAACTCAGATTTATTTTAATTTGCATTTTAACATTTATGAATGATAAGAAGCACTTTTTCATATGGCTGTTGATAGCTTGAATTTCTTCTTTAGAAAACTGTCCATGTCATTTGACTACTTCTCAATATGGAAATAACTCTTATTCTTTTTTTTTCTTGTATGTTGGAAATGAGGCCCTTATGGGAGAGACCTGCTGCAAAAAAATTCCCTCCAGTTATCTATTTTTCTTCTAATTTTAACTGCGTTGATTTGTTGTATGCAAAACATTAAAAATTTTAAATTTAAATGGTCTATTTTTACCTTCCATCTTTGTTTGGGGTCCCTGTCCTCTAGAAACAGGGAGATAGCACACCAATAGGTAACTGTAATATACAGTACCACATAGTAAGTGTCATAGAACGAATAGGAATTCAATAGATGAAGGGGGATGGAGAATGACCTGATCAAAGTTCATAGATCTAGAACTGGGAGCCACATTAGATACCATTTGTTCAAACCTCTCATTTTATAGTTGAAGAAAATGATCCCCAAAGGAGTTGAGAGGCTCCCTAATTCTATAGTCCCTGACCTCTGCAAAGAAGGGAGGGAAGTTCATTTTCTCATTCCTTCTTAGGCAAAAAGCTTGGTCATCAGGAGGGAAAAAATTTGTAACAGAAACCTTTGCAAGGGTCAGTGTTGAAAAATTACCCATGCATATGTTTTGCAAAGAAAAAGCTTTAATAAAATTTTTTTAAAAAGCTTTGTCATTATAATTTTACAACATTCATTCTCTGTTATTGTTGTTCCATTTTTATGCCACTTTTACTGCATTGATTTTACTGTTTTCCTGAGTCTTTGTACTTTACTCTGCATCAGTTCCCATAATTCTTCTCACTGCACCTGTAATTCTCATGAGAAGTTGATGAAAATAATTCAAAAGATCAAACACTGCCTAGTGGATCAAGTGTGAAACCAGAAGACTTGGATTCAGATTCTGTCTCAGTCACTTGCTAACTGTGATGAGGAGCCTAGGCATTTAACTTCTGGTGTTTTAATTGGTAAAATGAGGGAGCAGAACCAAATCTTCTCGCCCCGAATCTAGAATCCGTGATTTCGTTGGTGTGGGAACCTTATTGCATTGATCTCTGTACCTTAGCAAGTGGGAGAATGCCATCTTGTGATCAGCCTTCCCTTCTTCCTGCTCTTTCCTCTCTTAGCCTATAATATAATAAATTATATATTATGTGCATACTATATAATATAATACAACAATATAAAAAATAAATGTTTTATTTGCAGGCCACAGAGATCCATCTCAACATCTATGGGCAAGAGGCTAAAGCCAAGACCTGGGTCACCATAAAGGTGATGGATGTTAACGATCATGTCCCCCAGTTCTACAACTGCATCCTGCCTGACTGTGATTTCTCTGATGATAAGACAACATCCACTTTTAGTGGTTATGTGCCTGAACATTCTTCCACCCGGGTGCCTATCAGCAACCTGACGATGGTGGCTTATGATCCAGACAAGGTAGGTACTGT
Organism: Myrmecobius fasciatus; assembly: GCA_023553655.1. Classification (NCBI taxonomy): domain Eukaryota; kingdom Metazoa; phylum Chordata; class Mammalia; order Dasyuromorphia; family Myrmecobiidae; genus Myrmecobius; species Myrmecobius fasciatus. The sequence continues at coordinate 17,004 of JAJPUD010008213.1, forward strand.
CTGTATGCTGCCAGCCCAATTTACTCATGCTTCCCTCTGTTTCTGCAAAGGATTTCCCCCCAGTTACCTGTTTTCCTTCCAGTTTTACCTTTATTGATTTTGGGTATGGAAAACATTTAAAATTTTCTATAACCCAAATTGACCCTTCCTGGAGCTCCCTACTTTTTCTCCCCCTTCACGAGAGACCATGCAGCAAGTTAGGGGAAGATTAGGATCTTTGGAAATTGGCTGGAGGCTCCCTGATCAAGAAGATGGTGATGGGTGGAAGTGGATGGGAGGTTTTAAGGAGTAAATGAGAATAGATAAATAAGAGATATTAGTAAATGGCATTGGGTGGGAGTTGGATGGAGTGGATGTAGATAATGGTGAGCAGTGGTAGATAGGACATGAAGGTGAATGGGAATAAATGTATGGGTGTAAATAAATGCTCACTTAATTGAATTGGATAGAGGTGAGATTGATTAGTATCATTGTTAAATAAGTTAAATAAAAAAGTAAAAAATAAAAATAAATAAAATTTTTTAAAAGTTAAATAAATAAAATAACTGTTGATATTATAAAATATTTGGGAATTTATCTGTCAAGGGAAACCCAGGAACTATATGAGCAAAACTACAAAACACTTTCCACACAAATAAAGTCAGGTCTAAACAATTGGAAAAATATTAAGCTCTCTTGGATAGATGGAGCGAATATAATAAAGATAACAATACTACCTAAACTAATCTATTTATTTAGTGCTATACCAAACAAACCCCAAGAAACTATTTTACTGACCTAGAAAAAATAACAACAAAATTCATCTGGAAGAACAAAAGATCAAGAATTTTAAGGGAATTAATGAAAAAATGCAAACGAAGGTAGCCTAGCTATACCAGATCTAAAACTATATTATAAAGCAGTGGTCATCAAAACCATTTGGTACTGACTAAGAAATTGAATAGTCAATCAGTGGAATATTAGGTTCACAGGACAAAATAACTAATAACTATAGCAATCTAATGTTTGACAAACCCAAAGATCCCAGCTTTTGGGATAAGAATTCACTGTTTGACAAAAACTGCTGGGAAAATTGGAAACTAGTGTGGCAGAAACTAGGCATTAACCCACACCTAACACTGTATACCAAGATAAGGTCAAAATAGGTTTATGATCTAGACATAAAGAGTGATATTGTAAACAAATTAGAAGAACATAGGATAGTTTACATCTCAGATCTGTGGAGGAAGAAGGAATTTGTGACCAAAGAAAAACTGGAGATGATTACTGATCACAAAATAGATAATTCTGATTATATTAAGTTAAAAAGTTTTTGTACAAAGAAAAGAAATGCAGACAAGATTAAGAGGGAAGCAACAAATTGGGAAGACATTCTTACATTCAAAGGTTCTGATAAAGGCCTAATTTCTAAACTATATGGACAATTGACTCAAATTTATAAGAATCAAGTCATTCTCCAATTGATAAATGGTCAAAGGATATGAACAATTTTCAGATGAAGAAATTGAAACTATTTTTAGTCATATGAAAAGATGCTCTAAATCACTATTGATCAGAGAAATGCAAATTAAGACAACTCTGAGATACCATTACACATCTCTCAGATTGGCTAAGATGATAGGAAAAGATAATGATGAATGTTGGAGGGGATGTGGGAGAACTGGGACACTGATACATTGTTGGTGGAACTGTGAATGGATCCAACCATTCTGGAGAGCAATCTGGAACTATGCTCAAAAAGTTATCAAACTGTGCATACCATTTGACCCAGCAGTATTTCTACTGAGCCTATATCCCAAAGAGATCTTAAAGGAGGGAAAGGGACCCACATGTGCAAGAATGTTTGTGGCAGCCCTTTTTGTAGTGGCTAGAAACTGGAAACTGAATGGATGCCCATCAATTGGAGAATGGCTGAATGAACTATGGTATATGAATGTCATGGAATATTATTGTTCTGTGAGAAACAACCAGCAGGATGATTTTAGAGAGGCCTGGAGAGACTTGCATGAACTGATGCTGAGTGAAATGGGCAGAACCAGGAGATCATTATACACGGCAACAACAATACTATATGATGATCAATTCTGATGGATATGGCTCTCTGCAGCAATGAAATGTTTCAAACCAGTTCCAATTATTCAGTGATAGTCATATCACATATCAGAAGATAGTCATATACACCCAGGGAGAGGCCTGTGGGAACTGAATATAGTTCACAACATAGCATTTTTACTCTCTTTATTGTTGTTTGCTTGCGTTTTGTTTTGCTTCTCTTTTTCTTGTGCGGCACGATAATTGTTTAAATATGTATACATATATATTGGATTTAACATATATTTCTACCATGTTTAAGATATATTGGACTACTTGCCATCTACAGGAGGGTGTGGAGGAAGGGGGAGAAAATTGAAACACAGGGTTTTGCAAGGGCTAATATTGAAGAATTGTCCATGTATGTGTTTTGAAATATAAAAAGTTTAATAAAAAAATAAGTTCAGATCAGATGCAGGAGGGGAACCCCACCTAACAGAGCCTATATTTTTCTTGTTTCTAGGGTCTCAATGGCACTTTCCTGCTATCCCTGGCTGGCCCTGATCACATGGCTTTTTCTGTGTCCCCTGAAAAGATAGTGAACACAGGAGAAGTACAAGTGTTGGTCTGGCAGTCTAACCTTGTGGATTTTGAGCAGAAGCAGACAATGGTGGTAGAGGTGAGAGATGGTTCCATCATTGCTTATGGGCAGGGGATCATCCAGCACCATAGAACTGAAAGAGACCTCAGAGATCACTTAGTCCACTCCTCCACAAGAGAGGAGTGACCCTCCCAGTGTCTCATAGCTAAGTAAGTAGCAGAGTCAGGATTAAGATTCAGGTCTTTCTGACTACAAATGTAGCTCCCTTTTTCCTTCATTATGCTAATTCATTAATTCTTGTCTCCTCTGAGATAGGTCATAGCCAATGACTCCAACAGCCACATGATCTCCACCGCCAAGGTAATCATCCATGTGGAAGACATTAATGACCACGCACCTGAGTTTGACAAGACCCAGTACACTCTATTTCTGTATGAGCACTGCCTGGATGGCACAGTGGTTACCAAGGACATCAAGGTAAGGGATGGAAAAGGAGAACCAGGGGCTCCCTGGCATGGAGGGCAGACATGGAGAAAGGACTCCCCCAGTCCTTAGGGCTGGTCTGTGCTAGCATTCCCATTATGGAAAGAATGAGTCTTTCTCAGAAAATCTATGCATGAGAAACATGGAACAATGTATAGGAGAGAGCCGGTAAAAGCCAGGAGAAACTGTGCAAGTGTGTGTGTGTGTGTGTGTGTGTGTGTGTGTGTGTGTGTGTGTGTGTATGAATGTGACAGACAGACAGGCAGTCAGAAGATAGAATCCCTGAATATTCGATTTGAAGGGGCCTTCAAGGATGTGTTGATGACGTCCTATTCGAGCAGAAATCTCACCTATAACATCTCTAATGAATGGTCATGCAGCCACCACTTGGAGACCTCCCAGGATGGGAAAATCACCATATATTAAAGCAGTCCTTCTACTGTGGGACTGTTCTAATTTTTAGGAAATGTTTTCTTCTCAAGAAGAGAAATCTGCCTCTGGTTTCTGGGGTCAAGCAAAATGAGCACAGGTTTTCAGATATTTGAAGACCACAATAATGTCTCTTTTATTCTGAGCCTTCTCTTCTCCTCTCCACGCATCTGAGGTCCTTCAGTTAGCCAATGTATGACATGATCTCCAGTCTTCTCAACATGCTGGTCACCCTTTTCTGGACACACTTTAGCTCTCCAGGAGTAGGGGTGGCAGTCATTGGCTAATAAGGTCTGGGAGAGTCGGCTAATTGATGGTACTTTGGGGATATGTCCATCTAGGCCACGGATCCTGATACAGACTTCCGAGGACATATCACTTACCAGCTTATCTCAGGGAACAGGTAGGTACCTGTCCAGCCACAAGGAGTTAGTGGGCTTGGGGCTGGCCTTCAAGCAGTCCTATTGGGAGATTATAGGTAGGTCTACTTCATTCCCAGAAATCTTCCCCCTTCCCCTCTAATCTGGCCGCCATAGTGCGGATATCTTTCAGGTGGACTCCAGCTCTGGAGAGATCACGGTTAAGAATGGCAGCCTACTGGACCGGGAGCTGCAATCTGTCTACTACCTCACGCTGCAGGCCACAGATGGAGGTAACCTGACAGGCTCCACCCTCCTGCAGATCATCCTGCTGGACATCAATGACCAAGCCCCTGTGGTCACTGGTTCCTACAACATCTTTGTCAAGGAGGTGACGGACGATGTCACAGTGGCCATCCAGGTGAGGGCTGGGAGTGGGGAATTGGAATGGGCTCAGTAATGGATACTGAGGCAGAGAAAGATCCATTTCTGGGAGAAGGAGGTGAATCCCAAAAGCTGGGCTTTATTTACTCTGAGAAGAATTTAAATTAGAACTTTAGAAGAATCATGAAATTCTCTGGATTCCTTCAAGTTCTTTATAGAAGGGTAAACTGAGGTTATACAGTCAGTGATTCCGTAGATAGAACTTTGGATTTGAGTTCAGATCTGTCCTCTAACACTGAAGAAGTCACTTAACTTCTGTCTGCCTCAATTTCCTCATCTGTAATATGGGGGTAATACTAATAATATTTGCCTCCTAAGGATATTGTGAGGATCAAATAAGATAATATTTGTAAAGCACTATGTAAGCCTTTAAATGCTGCATAAATGTAAGCTATTAAACTAAGGTTTGGGGAGTCCAAGAAGCTTGTCCACTGCCACTTGACTGCTGAGCTAGGATTCTGACATTATTGTTGGATGGGCTTTGAGGTGCTGTCATTCACCCGAGACATGAACAGGGGCGTGATATGGGACAGAATCGGCACTGCAATGACTATGGATCCTGTCTTCCTTTCTTTTTCCCCCACCTTGAAGGCCTATGACAATGATGAACCTAACACTAACAACAGTGAGATCCGTTTTAGACTCCTGCCCAGCCCATATAGTAACAACTTCACCTTGGACTCAGTCACTGGATTACTGACAAACCGGGGGCCCTTGGACCGAGAGGCCATCGACCCCAACCTGTCAGGAAAGATCGTGCTGACGGTGTTCGTCTATGACCTAGGAGTTCCCTCACTCAACACCACAGTCAATGTCACCATCAATGTAGAGGTAACAGGGCCTGGGGAAGAACCATCCCTCCCACCAGTTTTAAGCTTGGGCAGTGTTCCTTCTCTACCTATAATTCAGAGGCTGCTGGTAGGGGGTGGGAGGGAGATCTTAATTGCTTTGGTCCTAAAGTGTCCTAGATGTAGAAAGTCCTGTTTTTAGAGGTTGGATTCTGGGTCAAGAAAGGACCTCTAGGGTCAGCTCGACCCTTGTCCACTCTGTTTCTTCTGTAACCCTGGTCTCCAAACCCACTGAGCTCTCGCCAACTCTGCCAACCCTCATGTGGGACAGACTATTCATCTTTACTGATGAAAAGAAAGTCCTATACTAATGGGCTTTGGGACTGGGATTATACTTCCATTTAATTAAACCACAAATCAATAAACTCAACTCACTTATTAACTTTATTAATCACTTTTATTAATTTATTAAACAATTAGCATATACCATATCCTGTGCTAGACAGACCAAAAGAAAGCCATATTTTACCCTCATTTGAGGAAAAGTAAAATGCATACTGATAAGCATACACGGGGACACGTAGAACAAGGCAATTTTAAAGGCAAGAAAACACTGACAGCTGGGTGAGTGGGTGGTTGTCAGGGACGGCTTCATAGAAGAAGTGGTATCTCAGCTGAGCCTCCACTGAAGATTTAAGATTTTGAAGGGCAGAGATAAGTAGGGAGAGTATGGCAGCCTGTGTGAATGTATGGAGATAGGGGAGTCTCACGTCAGGGTTACAGAGCAGTTAACATTCTAATCTGGACAGAGCATACCATACAGAGAGGATGGCTATATTCAGAGAATGTTAGTTAAATACCTCCCTGAAGAGTTTGCATTGTATCCCAGAGGTAAATAGGGAGGCACTTGAAGGTTTTTGAGCCAGGAAAGGGACATGGTCAGACTGGCACTTTAGGAAGGTTATTGTGAAGGATATATGAGATAGAGAAGACACTGGAAGCTGGGGGACAAGAGGCTAGTATAACAGTCAGTATGATGAAGGCCTGAAGTGTGTCAGTATCCATGTGAGAGAAAAGAGGAGGCGTGAGATGTATTGAGGAGATGGATTCCCATCTCAGACACTTATTAGTTGTGTGAGAATGGGCAAGTCACTTAATTCCTTTCTCAACCTCAGTTTCTACTTCTATAAAATGAGGATAAAAATAGCACTTTCCTCATAGTGTGAGAAGAACATTTGTGCAGTGATTAATAGACCAAAGAATGCTTTATAAATGATAGTTATTACTATATTTGGGTTAATGGAGAGATATTTAGTTTTTAAAATATTTTATTTTTCCCAATTACATGGGAAAAGAATTTTAACATTCTTTCCCCAAATTTTGAATTCCAAATTCTCTCCCCCCCTCTCTCTCCTCTCCTTCCTTATTGAAAAGGCAAGCAATTTGACATAGGTTATACATGTGTAGTCATGTATACATTCAATGCAAAAAATATTTATATTCTCAACAGAAGTTGGAAAGTCAAGAAGAGAGATGGGTTTTAGAAGATAATAAGTTCCATTTTGAATATGTTGAGTTTGAGTTATTTGTAAGACATGCTGTAGAAGATATCTAGCAAACAATTGATAATGTGAGAATTTAAGAAAAATTATTGAAGATATAGATTTGGAAGGCACTGGAAGAAATTAATGAACACAAAGAATCAGGTAAGAATATCAAAAGAAAATGTAGAATGAGAATCAAGTCCACAATATAGCCTTAGGGGGCCACCAACACTTGGGAGGCAGGAGACAGATGATGTTACAGCAAGTGTCTAAGAAAAGTAGAAAGGGTCATGTGGAAAGGAGGAGAGCTGAGAGAGAGCAGGATCTCAGAAGTCATAGGAAGAGTTAATGTTCAAAAGGAGGACTTCTGTGCCTAAATACTTCAATGCCCACTGTATGCAGATCATACGTGGTCCCTGTTCTCACAGAGCTTATGGTATAGGAGAGAAGAAAGATGCAATCACAGTCAGCTATAATATACTCTCTCTACTATCTGCCATCTGCTTATAGACAAGCCACTCAATTTTTCTAGATCGCTTAGATTTAGGTCTTAATTTTTCACGAAATGGAAGGGTGGGGCTAAATGATTTTTAGTCTCTTCTAGCCTTGCCATTCTATTTTCCAAATTCCAATACTAAGAGATATAATAAATGCAGCATAGAAGTCTCAGGGGAAAAAGTTGGGGAATAAAAAAGTGGCCACTGATGGGGTACATATTCTTCTCTTCTTTTCCCCAGTTCTAAGATCCATTCAATCTCCCTATTTCTGATCCTGATTCCTTTTTGGTTTTCCTAGAAGTATGAAATACATATAGTTGGTAGGAATTTTAGATCATTGTCTGACAATCAAGGGTAAAAGGGTCTTTTGGAAATGGGGGAGTTTGGAGCCCAACCTCATCTCATATTCAGTGCACACCTCACATTTAGTCCACAACCTTTTATAGTTTTCTACTGTGCTAAATTTAACCTTTATCTGTTGGTTACTACCAAAATCTCCTCTCTCTGTAGGACATCAATGACAACATACCTGTATTCAGTTACACCATTTATACATTCTATGTAAAGGAAAGAGAGAAAGGTGAGTATTGCTTTCTTCCTCACCTGCAGAATGAAGGGCATACAGGTGTATGTAGCAGAGGGATTGGGAGCGGGTGGATGGTGTAGATAGTGTGGTGTAGTACAAAGAGCCTCTGGATTTAGGATCGTGTGCCTTGGATCCAGAGGTGATTTTTCAGTCACACAACCAGTCTGTATCAGAGGCAGGACGGGATTTAGGTACCTTTTCTGCCATTTGTTAGCTGTGTGGTTCTAGAAGAAATTACTCCCTCTTCCTAAGGACAGGCTCTTTCATCTGTAAAATAAGGAAGGTAACAATTGCATTACCTATCTCAGTAAGGGGTCGAGACAATTCACTCCTTCAGTCGTGTCTGAATCTTCCTGACCCTATTTGGGGTTTTCTTGGCTTAGATCCTGTCTCCAATTCATTTTACAGATGAGGAAACTGAGGGACACTGGGTAAAGTGATTTGCTCAGGGTCAAACATGACCTCAGGAAGATCAGTCTTCCTGCTTCCAGACTTGGCACTCTATCTACTGTACCACCTGGCTGAGAGACATAAAAATGCATATTAATGTTATTATATGACATGATAATAGAGACCCTGTGACAGAATGATGTCAGGAAGCCCTAGATTCAAGTCCTGCCTCTGACACAAACTTGCTGAATAACCTGGGGAAATCAGCTAACCTCTCTGTGCTCCGGGTAACAAAGTCCCAGAGAAGGTGCTGACCTGCATTGGTAGAGAAAGCTTCATTTACCTATAACTGAAGTCACAAGGCCAGGCTCTATTCCTATCCGATATAAGGAAACAAGAAAACCAAGTCTCAGTTTTCTAAGTCTCTGGGAGCGTGGATATTTCCCAGCTTCCCCTGTCCAGCACATCTGGGCTCATGGATACATTTGAAGAGTTGAGTTGCCTTGAAATCACAAGGTTGGGGTGGGAATGACTTAATTCTTGCTCTGGGGATCATCTCCCCATGCCTTAGGTTCAGGTTCAGGAAGTGCCTCCCAGTGAAATCTATCCCAAAGGACATACCCCAGCCAGAAAGTGTGCCCCCAAGCCGGCCGCTGCAGGAGAGGGACAGAGGCTCTGTTTCCTTCTTGGGTCTGGCAGGTGCGTTCTTGGGCATCGTGAAAGCCTGGGATGCTGACCAGACAGATGTCAACAGCCGCATTGCCTTCACTCTGACGGGGGATGGAGCCAGCAACTTTGAGGTCCGCTCTGAGTTCCTGGGCTCAGGCTGGAGCCAGGGGAACGTGTCCCTAGTCTCAGATGTGAGCCTGGACTATGAGAGACCGCCCAGCAACTTCACTCTGACCGTGCTGGCGCAGAACGCGGCAGAGTCTGAGGGGACAGGCTCTGCCACGCTGCTGGTGATCACAGAAGATGTGAACGACGAGGCTCCCAGCATCCTAGCGTCTTCTCTGAGGGACGTCCAAGTGTTTGAGCACCAAGACCAAAGGAAGGACCCCGTGGCTCGTGTGGAGGCCCAGGACCCCGACACAAATGCCTCCCTGGAAATCTGGCTGCAGAACACAGTCTGCTTGAAGAAGGGGGTGGATGTGGGCCAGGTGTGCCGAGGCTGGTTCAGGTTGGTCCCCAACGGTAGTGTCTACATCAATGACAGCGTGGCCATCGACTATGAAGTCTGTGACCTTGTCAGACTACTGCTGCAGGCCTGGGACCTCTATACAGCCCCGGGTTTCCCGGCCAGCAGCCCTGTTGGTAAGCACTCTGCTCAGGCAGACGCGGGGACAAACGGCTAAGAGCGAAGGAAAGCTAGAGTGGAGAGAAGGCTAGGGGACCTTGGGGACACCGAGGCCCTTCTATAGGACGGCATCTCTGTTTTCCACTTTTGCAGAGACTCTACCAATCACCATCGTGGATGTGAATGACCATGCACCCCAATTCTTGCCTACAGATGAGACATTTGGTGAGGAATAACCATTTTTTTCTGTTTCTCTATATCTGGGTCCTCTTGCAGCTCCCCGGAGTGTCCTCAACCTGATTAGTCCAAGACCAGGGAACTGTGATGAGGAGGCAGTTTTGAGGACCTCTTTCCCCCCTTGGTGCATCCTTGTAAGTCAGAATAATCTGATTAAGACCTGCCTTTGATATGCACAGGCTGGAGACCCTGGAGAAGACACTTAAGCAGACAGTTCTCTGGGTAACTCTAAATTGTAGAGACCTGCATTAACAGAGGGAGTTTCCTTAACTACAGTTTCCCATATCAGTGAAATCCGTCCATACCACTACCCTCCCACTAGCATCCTCCTGCTTTTCTAATAGGAAGTCCCTTGCCTCTTGTCCCCAACTCTTGACATCTGTTGATTCCACTCATGTTGTGTCCTTTCTGTAGTGATCATACCAGAAGTTCTTTCTCTGAATCAGCAGGTGGCTTTTGTGAAGGTAAGAGATCCCACTCCTTGGGGCTTGGGGGCTTCAGCCACTGAATTTCTAGGAGATGACATGATGAATGAATTGGAAAGAATTCTGGCCCAGGAACTAGAGTTCTAGTCCCCTTTGCCATTGGTTCTCTGTGTAATTTTAGACAAGTCATTTTTCCTTTTTCTTATTTGTAAAAAAACAAAAACAAAAACAAAAAACAAAACCGAATTGGATTTGATGATCTTTGGGTTCTCTTTCAGTTCTGGGAGAACCCTGGAATTCTTATTATCTGGCCACTGTTCTCATCCTCCGTGTTTCCAGGTCCAGGACCAGAAGGACCCAGACTAGATAACTCTGTGGTGCTCTCTTTCACAGGCCACAGATGAGGATGATGGGTCCAATGCAGACCTCAACTTCTTCATTGACCGGATAGAATTCATCTCCAATGATGGCTACAAATTGCCCTTTGAAGGCCTGTTCCGGATCAAGTCTTCATCTGAAGGCGACATATACACAGGCAGCATAGAGTAACCTGGGGAAGAGGGCCTCAGAGTTGGGAACTGAAGAGGAGCAAGTGGCTTGTAGGGGAGGGATAATTAGAACTTTCCAACAGTGGAACAAAGGGGTGGTCACTGGCCATTGCACAGGGTGAAGGTGGGATAACCACTTTAGGGGAATATTTCAGAGGAAATTCCCCCGCAATTATTAGTTGGCCTAGATTGCCCATGTGGTCTCTTCCAAATCTGAGATTCTTTGGTTCTGGGTTGCTTTGGTAGGTAATAAAGTCCCTGCAAATGTCCAAAGGAGTTGAGGATGCCCTGCATTGTGTAAAACACTGAACTAGACCACTTCTGGCTTTAAGAGTCTATCATTCTTAGATGGGCAGAGGCTGGACTAATTACGAAGGGGGGATTTTCTGAGCATGGTGGGGGGAGCCCTTGGCCCTAATCTTGAGTTGGGACTTTTCCCAGGGTGGTGACTACTCTTGATATTACTCTCAAGGGAACCTACCAGCTAACAATCAGGGTCCAAGATAAACCTATTAAGGACCCACCTCTGACAGCCAACACTTCCTTGAATGTGAGTAAATGGCCTCAGGGTCCCTTGCCTTCCTTCCCTCCGAAGACCTTTGCCCTGCTAGCTCTTCAGCCCTACTCCAGGCATCGCCCCCCAAGTGTGTGGGGGCCCTCAGTCCATGATCTTGTCTTTCTTGACCCCCTTTAGCTCTTCACTGTGGATCAGAGCTATCGTCTACGGCTTCAGTTCTCAACAGGAGCGACAGAAGTGGGAAGCAATATTAATAGGATCAAAATGTATGGTCTGGGGCCAGTCTTCAGTCTCAGGGGGCTTTGGGAGGAAAGGACCCTCAGGAGGGAAATGGGACCCTGCCTCTGAGTGTCCATTCCTGAATGGGCCTGGAGATACCAATATCCCAAATCTAACCCCTATCCCTGTCCTTCCCCCTATTTGTGTGCCTCCTTCCCCGCCCCCATTTCTGCGCCTTGCTCCACTTTGCCCCATCCTGCCCTTGTTTCAGTGTCCATCCATCCCCAGTCTTGACCTTGTCTGTGTCCTTGCCTATCCCTGAGCCTGGTCCTGCCTGGATCAGAAGGTGACTCCCAGGCTGTGAGCTGGGACCAGAACAAGCCCTGGAGGGATAAAGGAGGTACTGGCTCCTCTTGTCCCTCCATTGGTCTCTGCTTGGCTTGTAGTGCCCTGATGGAAGCAACAAGGACCACGGTCTACATTGTAAGCATCAAGGATCTTGAAGTCCCCAATTCCAGGTGGGTGCCAAACATAGAACGGGGGTGGGTTGGGGAGGAGGGGGAGGATTGGTATGAGTCTGGATATAGGAAGAGTATACAAGAAAGGAAGGCACCTGGAATTGTAAGTGATGGACAGAGACTGGAGACAGGTTAGGGACAGGGAGACAGTGATCCTCAGCCCAAGATGGGATGTTCACTAGCAATGCCAACCACTGCTTCCCTTCTTCTTAGGCTTCCCCAAGGTCTCTGTCCATGGGGAAGTTGGGTCCTTCTCAGTAATTCACTTGGAGAGCAGGATTCACTCCCTAGAATTTAGATTCCAGCTTGCTTCCAAGCTGGCCACTGTGGCCTGGGCCAGCCATTGCAACTTTAGCTTCAGGAACTTTCCCAAGAACTTTCTTCTCTAGACATAGAGAGTGCAGAGTCACACACAATATGTTAGAGCTAGAGGCGCCCCAGAAAGGGTATCTCATTCAAGCTGGACTTGAGCAAAAATTCTCCTCTTCAGCAGCCAGAAAAGTGATTAGTCACTCTCTGCTTAAAGATATCTGGGGATGAAGAACTCTCCTCCCTGAAGGGACCCATTCCACTTTGGGATAGTCTTTTATTGTTAGGAAGTTCTTCCTTGTGTTGAGCCTAAATGTCTTTCCCTTTAATTCCCAACATATCAGGCACTAGATTAGAAGTCAGAAGGTCTAGATACAAATCATAGCTTTATTACTTACTACCTATATAGCCTTGGATAAATAATTTCATATATCTGAGTCTCCATTTCTTTCCAATACAATGAGAGAATTGGACAAAATTGTGGGATCATAGTTTTGAAACTAGACTTCAAGGCCCCTTTCAGTTCTAAATTCCATTAATATCTATCATAACAAGATTATGTTTATTATATATTAGATATCTATATAATATATATTATATAATAGTAGATTATCTGTAGATAATATAATCTATCTCTATAAAATATATTTAAAATTATCCATACATAAATCTACTATATATTAGATATGTTATATTATATCTACTTATAACAAGAATTGACATTTATATAATACTTACTATGTGCCAGGCACTAAGCTAAGCCCTTTACGATCATTTTCTCAACAACTCTTACAACAACTCTACAAGATATGTGTTATTATCCACATTTAACAATTGAAGAAATTAAGAGATTAAGTATGGGATCACATTGCTAGTAAGTGTCAGAGGCTAGTTTTATCTCAGGTCTTTCTGATTCCGGGTCTATCATCTAGCAATCCCATGGTTCTTTATTTAAGTGTTATGTTTGTTGCTCATTGTTTTTTAGTCATTTTCAGTCATATCTGACTTTTTGTGACCCCTTTTGAAGTTTTCTTGGCAGAGATACTGGTGTGGTTTACTATTTCCTTCCCTAGCCCATTTAACAGATGAGGAAACTGAGGTAAACAGAGTTAAATGCCATGCCCAAGGTCACGCACCTAGTTAGTATCTGAGGCAAGATTTGAATTCATGTCCTCCTAACTCCAAGGCTAGCGTTCTATTCACTGTCACCAAAGTGTAAAAGAATCTCAGGATTGGGAGTCAATAATCCAATCCAAAACTTGAAAGGAATTCACTATGTATTCTTGACAAGTGGACATCGAAAGTCCATTTGAAGATGGCTAGGAAAGGAAAGTGGCTAATTATAGAGTTTACTTTCTTGTCTTCCTCCTAATTATAAGAAAGTTTTACTGAAAACTGAGTTGATATCAGCTGCTGCGCCACTGCCCCCTCTGACTTAGCAGAAGGACAAATTGTAGCTTTCCCATGCCAGCCATTCGAATACATGAAGACAATTCTTGGATTCCAGTTCTGCAGTGGAGCTGTGACCTCATTATGTGGGCATTCCCTGCAGCCACTCTATAATGCCCACTTCCCGGCTCCCTCAAGGTTGCTTCTATAAGTTGAACATTTCTAGTCCATTCAACAGATCTGGTCTCTAGCCCCACCTCTATGCTGATGGCCATCCTCTGCACACCTCCCAGTTCATCCATGGCCTTCCTCAGATGTGATGCTTGGAACTTTAGCTAGGATGCTCCAGAAGTAGCCTGAATATAGTCAGAGAACAACAAGGCTCTCATTTCCCATCCTTTGGACAAGTTCTCTTTATTAAAATAGTATAAAATACATTCATCCAGCAAATGTTTGTTGGATAAGCTACTGATTGAATGAGCTCCAGAAGTTTATATTCCACTAGATGGGATAGATCATGAATATGATAAAAGGTAGGGTGTGATACAGAAGGAAGGAAGAAACATTTAAATAAGACCAAAAAAGCACCTTCTAGCACTTAAGCATCCCAGTGTGAGGTCCGTTTAATTTCCCAAAGGCCACAGGCATTGTAAAACTCTGTTTGAAGAGTCCCCCAAAGAGAAAATACCTTTCTGAACCCAATTCCTCCACCTGGAGAGAAGTCCTAGATCTCACATGTTACCTCATGGATCTTCTCTGTGATTCCACCTATCTTAGACACACTTAATCAGCTGCTTTGTTCTCTGAAAACCCTCAAAAGTCTTGAGATGACTCACTAGATTCCTAATCTAGTCGTAGTACTGACAGTCAGTTGCTTACCGGTCTTACTACCAATATCCTTAAACAGTCCCTCTCCTCAGGATGCTCATAGTTCAGTAGTAGAGATAAAACATAGGCATAAATAGCCAGCATAAGGCAGAACAAGGTACTGTCTACATGAAAAAGACCTGGTTGGGAGGAGAATATTACTCTACTTCAAGTGCTGTGAATCCACAGTATAATGTGATAGATACACAAAAGGGGGGAAATGAATTTCATCTTAGGATAGATTAAGAGAGGTGTCCTGTCTAGAATGAGAGAAGCTGTCATCCTGATATTCTCTGCCTTAGCTAGGACACATCTGGATTGCCTTCAGTTCTAGACTTTTCATTTTAGGAAGGACATTGGCAAATCAGAATATGCACAGAAAAGAGCAATAAGGACGATGAGAGGGATGAGAGGTCATAAAAGAATTGTTCAAAGGACCTGAAGAGGTTACGAATAGAGAAGACTGGAATAAAGATTGGCTCACGATAGCTGTAACACTGTGTTCAAAGGATTGCAGTGAAGGAAAAAGATTCAATTCTGTTTGGTCTCATGGTCCAGAGCTAGGAACAATAGGTAGAAGAAAATAGTTTAAAGTTGGAGAGAAGGAAGAGTTTGCTAACAAATAAAATGGGAATGAGCTTAGAAGGGAATGAGCTTTTTTTCATTGGGATTTATTTTCCTGGCAGAGCCGTTACCTCTGGGGTCCTTTTCCACTCTTAGATTCTAGAACCCTAGATTTTCTTCCCAAGTTTTAATCTGCTTCTGTCTGTGATTTTCTCAGAGCTAAGGGCTTATCTTATATAGACGCCTACTTTGTGTACAGCAATGGAACAGCCTTGACCCTCAATGATCTCAATATGTAAGTTGTATGACTGACATGGGTGATGGTGTATTTCTGGAGGGGAAAGGAAACAAGCTTCCAGCATCAGATTCAGTTCCTCCTAACAGAGTGTCCAGGAACCTAACTGGTTTTCTCCTGGCTAGGTACATCCGGAGTGACCAAGCAGTGTTAGCCACACTGCTACAACTTGGGCTGGTAGTGATTGTAAGTACCTTTAGTCGAGGAGAGAGGAGGGAAGGGCTAAAAATTGCAGCTGAAGAGAGCAGAAAAGGGGGGGTAGGAGTTGGAGGGAGAGCAAGGGATGGGGGTGGGAATTGGGGAATGGAGGAGGGTTGTCAGGGATTAGAGCTAGTGGGAGAGGTCTAGTGGATAGGATGAGAGCTGGAGGGAGATGGAGAATGGGAGATGGGAGTGACAAAGTCCTTTGCATCTTCTAGGGCTCTGGAGAAGAGACAAAGCAGGACAAAGACAAGGAGCTCCTTAGCATCATTGCTGGGCTAGGGGGTGCCTTGATACTTCTCATCATCATCATGGTTGTATCGTTAGTGTGCACCAGGAAGAGGTACCCTGGGGTCAGCAGCCTGGGGAGCCTCAAGTTGCCCCTGTTTCCCATTTCTGCAAACAAATATCCTGCTCCCATTCCCCACCACCACACTTCTCTCTGTGACCCAATTCCCTTATTTCTTGCTCTTCAGCTACAACAGGAAGCTTAGAGCTGTGAATGCTCGTATAAAGGCCATGAAGACAAATGAAGTACTCACCATGCAGACCCTTACAATCCCTGGGACTAACCTGTTTAATGTAGAGAAGTGAGCAGCATCCCTGGACTGACTGGTGATGGGGGTGATAGGATTAAGGGTTGGGACTGCTTAAAGTGTTCAGTCTCCTGGTGCTGGGAAAGTGACTGGAGAAAGGGTTTAATGAGGATTGGCGACTAGGGAGCTCAGTGGATAGATGCTGGACTTGGAGTCAGGAAGATCCAAGTTCCCAGGCACTTATTTAGCTGTGAAGTCTAGGCAGTCACAACCTCTTCAGTCTCAGTTTGCTTATCTATACATGTCAAATGATTTGCCCACAGTCACAGCTAGATAGAATCAAAGGCAACAGGATTCCAATCCATTGCTTCCTTGCTCCTAGTCTGGCATGCTATCCATTGGACAACAGGATAGAAAAATCTTCTATTTTTGAACCAGGAACTCTGAGTTTTAGTCCTGGGATCAAATGGAATCATAAAATTATGGAGTTTAGAGTTGGAAGGGACATTAATGCTATCTAGTCCAACCCCTTTACTTTAGAAAAGAAACAAAGACTTAAAACACACATACACACTTCAATATTTATTGACTTCTTCACAATTCTTTGAAACACAGGTATTATTATCCCTATTTCACAGACCAAGAAACTAGGGACTGAGTATGAGAATTATCCTTATTTTATAAATAAGGACCTGGGACATAAAAGGTTAATTGAGTTCCCCAAAGTTCCTCAGATAGCAAGTGTTAGAACCAGGGTTTGTGCTAAGATCTCTTCTGACTTCAAAGCATGGGCTTGTGCTACTATACCATGTCTGTGTGACCTGGGGCCAGGCCTTTCCTTTCCTTGGGCCTCTTTATGTATAGAAAGAGGTTTATGGATCAGATGTTTCTCAAGTTCCTTCCAGCTTTGACAAGTTCTGAATTTTAAGCTGAAGTTCACATAGAGGGGGATGTCCAGGATTAGGACAGGACTGGAAAATCTTATCACAGGAAAATCTCTTGAAAGAACTGGGGATATTTAGCTTGGAAAAGGGAAGAGTTAGGGGAGACCTTGTAGCTATCTTCAAGTATCTGAGTTGTAATCATGGGGAAGAAGGATAAGATGTTCTATGGGGAGGCAGACTTTGGCTTAATAAAAGAGAAGAGTTCCAGCAAGGGGAACTGAAACAACTTGGCAGAGTATCAAGAGCACTGGATGGGTAATGAAGAAATTGGGCTTCAAGTCACAGGCCTGCCACTTATTGCCAGCATGGCACTGGGGAAATCAGTGTCTGATACCTGGTTCTTGTGGAATGTCCAAAGTGATAGAAAGCCATCCAACCACTTTTGATGAACCTCTGGAGGATTTAGAGGAAGATGATAGGATTTTGTATCTAGAGATGGAAGATACTTCAGAGATCAGCAAGCCAATTTCCTAGTTTTGTAGATGAAGAAATCAAGGGCCAGGAAAGTTGTGACCCCCCCGCCAAGGTCATGCAGACAGTAAGCATCAGAGTCAAAATTTGAATCTGGGTGCTCTGACACTAGAGCCAAGTGTTTTGTTTTGTGTTTTTGTTTTTGTTTTTTTGCTGAGGCAATTGGGGTTAAGTGACTTGCCCAGGATCACACAGCTAGGAAACGTTAAATGTCAGAGATCAGATTTGAACTCAGGTCCTCCTGACTTCAGGCAGCCAAGTGTTTTTTCCACTGTTCCATGCTGTTAACTGGTGGTGGAGAAGGGAATGAAATATATTAGATACTTTCCTTCCAGCTCTAATACTCCATGATTCTATGACCATTGTTATATGAAGAACTCACTTACAAAATAGTGAGTTGTCTGTTGCTGGAGATGCTCAGAGAGTCTGGATAGCTCTCTGTCAAGGAGATTCTTGCACTTGGGGAGGTTGTAGTAAGATCATTGATTTAACACTGGAAAGGACCTTAGGGATAGTTAGCCCCAGAAGTTCTTCCCAGCTCTCAGCTTCTCCTATTCCTCCAGAGCCAACCCCATGCTCAAATTCTCTTCGATGGATCTCGGCTTTGAATCTCTTTCTTCCCATAATGAAGATGATGTTGCCAGGTGAGCAGCCCCTCCTTTTGTCCTTCTTGCCTGAACAGATCACTTTATGACTGACTTGCTCCTCTTGAGGGACTCTTGAGTGGTTTATAAAGCTAATCTGCCCCTATAAGAGGCTGGGTTTAAGGAGATATCAGCCCTGGGGTATCCCTGGGGTCCTATCCATTAGGGAGAATCCCTCCCAAGCTAAGGGTTTTGTTCTGCCTCCCTTCAAACTCAGCCCTTCTCTTCCAGCATCAACTCCTTGGATGAGAACAAGGTGGATACAGATGTGGATATAGTCATGGACACAGACCTAGTGAAGAATCACAAGGTGAGAAAGGGAGGGAGGTGAGAAGATTCCTAGTCTTCAAATCAGATTCCATGTAGGCCTGGTCTATAGAGAAGAAAGTCATAAAGGATTTCTTTACTCAGAACTGGCCCAATGACTAATTCTTCAGGGGTTCAGCAGGCATTTTTACAGCCGGCTAGTCACTAAAATGATCATGGTCAAAACCCTCTTCACAATTATTACCTTCACCATTATCATTCAATTCAATTCAACAAGCATTTATTAAATATCTTCTATGAGAAAGACCCTGTGCTTAACCATGGGTCCTCCAAGGGAAGAAGGACTCATAATTCTTTCTATGTGGGAGCTTGTGATCTAGTAGAGGGTTAAGGCTTCATCCACAAATAACAAGACAGTTCTTCAGTTTTCTCATGTGTCAAGTGAAGGGTTTGAACTAGATGAATTTTGAGGTCCCCTCCAACTTTGACATTTTGGTTTACATGCTCCGAATAGAATTGTTCTCAGAACTGATACTCTGTTCTATGGAAAGACCCTTCCAGCTGTGATAATCTATTTTAAGGTTTTCCTACCTTGATCCAAAGGACTCCAGGTTTTTGTTATTCTGTGAGCTTGTTAGAGGTCCAACATCCTCCATGGTCATACTATAATTTTCTTTGTATTTTGAACTACACTCTACTTGTCAGCAAGCAGATCAGCCTGTAGTCAGCCCATCCTCTACACCTCTGCTTTCCCACGTATTTGGCTCAGATGCCATTTCCTACTATCATCTTTAATAATCATAATTATGTAGAACTTTAATATTTGTAAAAAACTTGTCCACAGAATTCCTAAGAAATGCAGTTAGAAAAGGAAAAACCAGTATTCCCATACACATTTTACAAATAAGGAAATAAATTTTAACTTCAAGTCCTTTAGAGTAGCTGAGACAAGAATGGTATTATTTTTTGCTGAGGCAATTGGGGTTAAGTGACTTGCCCAGGGTCACCCAGCTAGTAAGTGTTAAGTGTCTGAGGCCAGATTTGAATTCAGGTCCTCCTGACCTTCAGGGCTGGTGAAGAGTGGTATTTTTTAAAGGAAACTTTGACTAAGAGACATAGAAAGAGGGAAAAACAATTTCAGAGAGGTTTTTACCACCCATTTTCTGCTCCCAGGTGGGCTTGACCTGGATAGTGGGCTTCCCAATTTAAATTCGAAGGCTTAATATTGTGGATTTGAAATCAAAGTCCCTGCCTGAGCTGAAATTTTGGCTCTGCTGTATAATTTGTACCAAGTTACCAGACCTCTCTGGGTCTCATTTTCTTGATCTATAAAATGAAAGAGGAACTTTCTTAAGGTTTCCTCCAGCTTAAGATTTTAAGATCCCTATGGAAGCTCTAATCCCAGGCCAACTTCTTTCCATTGCACTTCACCAGACTCCCCAGCATCTCCCTATAGCCCTTTTTCCTTAGGCCCAGAGCTCTTCCTCTAGGGAACTGGCCTGGGTTGGGCTAGGGAGGGAACCTCTCATGATTTCTATGGCATTGGAGGTGGAGAATACTTTGAGCAAGTCCCTTACCTACTCTCGCCTCAGTTTACCCCTCTATTGAATGAAGGTTTGGGGTCAGGTGGTAGCCAAGGTTCCTTCTAGCACTAACAATCTATATTCAGGAGGGGATGATTGCAGCTGGGAAGAAGCCAAGGGAATTCTGTGCAAGGTTTTAGCCTTTAAGTTCCTCATGGGGCCTTCAAATGTTCCACTGTTTATCAGGGAATGGAAAAGATTCAGTCAGAAAAGAGTCCAGCAGTAATCTGGGAGAAAGAGAGAGAGAGAAGGTGGGAAGAAAAGAAGAAGAAGGGGAGAAAAGGAGAGAAGAGAGAGGGAAAAATAGAGGCAGAGAGAGAGAGAGAAAGACAGAGAGAGACAGGGAGAGAGAGAAAGAACAGGAAGGGAGAAAGAGAGGGAGAGAGACCGAAGATAGAGAATATAAGATGTCCCTCCTGGAAGGCCAGGGCCCCTGAAACATTGAAAAGTTCCAGAAGAGGGACTAAACCACTTTGAGGCTGTCCCCAAGCAGGATTGCAGTGCCTCAAGTCACCCCAGTCACCCCATGAGTGATTTAAAATGTTAATTTTCAAATAAGAAAACCATGGACACATGTTTCATTTTAAGAATATTTTTATTCTCAAAACAGAGAATTAACAAAACAGGAGATTTTACTTTTCAGAAGAGTTCACTACAATCCTCCTTTAAGTAGCAAGTTCCACTCGAACATTTAAAATTGGGTTTTAGTTACAAACACTTGATTCACACAAGTAAATACTATATTTTTTGCTTAGAGCAAGGCACTCCCGCACCTGTTCTTCCCCCTGCCTTCCTGCCTTTGCTCTCTACCTAAAATGCCACATCCGGGTCTGCTGAAATGTTCTTCTTCTTATCCTTCCAGGCTCAACTTAAATGCATCCACCTTCATGACCTAATGTTACACTTCTTTATATAGTTATTCTTCCTAATGTATAATATAGCTACTTGCACTCCATGACATATCTCCTCTGAGCTCTCTAGGTCAGGCATTAATATTTTCATTATTACTGTCTTTATCCCCCTCATGCCGGTCCCCTCTTTGTTCCTACTTAGCACAGGGCACAAGGTCTTGTGCATAATTTGATGCAGAAATTATTTGCTGATTGAATTCCTGACTGAGCATACTGGGCTGGGGGCAGGAGTGATAGGAGAAGGGCAAATGCCTTCAGACCAGAAATGATGGTGAAAAAGCTGTTCTCACAAGCCTTGATCCTTGGGTCGGCCAGGGTGTGGAAGTTCAATGGGACCCATTTCTTGGTCCCCAAGGGTCCCCTATCCTTCTCCATGTGCCCCATCCCCAGCCATCACTGCAATCTTCAGATCTGCCCTTCCAGGTCCTAGGGCAATGTCTACACAGAGGTCTGGGTTTGCTGGGTCTGAATGTCCTCCTCCATCTCCCCCTCAATCCTGCTACACCACGGAGATTCCAGCCGCTCTCCTCAGTGAGCAGGTCAGGGGAATGGAACCTTTCCTCACCTTTCAACTGGCCTCTGCCTCCCTAGGAGAAACCCGAGTTGAATGATGCTGAGCCCCTGACCGAGGTGCTGAAGGCAGGAAAGGGCAAAAATCAAGCAAAGGACAAATTGGTGATGGAATTGGGTGAAGTCAACATGGCTCTGGATACCACTGACCTCTGACCCTGCCGCCCCCTGCCGCCCCCCACCTCCTCCTGAGGTCACCCCCTCTCTCCTGTTTCCCCCAGAACACATAGTGTGAGCCCTGCCTTCCATGATGATGTGTGAGTCCTGTGAGAGTCAGGGCTTCACTGCTATGTCTCTTATCTCTCACCTGGCCTGGGGGCTGCCTCAGCATATGCCTATAATAAATTAATTCTCTTGTATGCATAGTGTAGTTTCTTTTCCTTTCTTTTCCCCTTCACCTCCACTCCCAACCCAATCAATCTGGTCTCAGGTTTGGGGAAATGTTTTATTACCAATATACAGATTAACAAATTGCACCCCAAAACAATGGGCAGGGGAGATAGGGTTGGACAGTTGTCAGGCACTGGAATGAGGGGTTCTGGTTTGGTCATCACAGATGGGAGGGGGAGGTCACGCCACACCCAGGAGGCAGGAGATGGCAAGCAGAGGAAAGAAGAGAAGCTAGAAATACCTAGGACAGCGGATGTGGGATGCCCTTAGAGGGAGAGCTGCTTTTGCTCAGGGATTAGGGCTTTTAGCTGTAATCGCCCCTGTCCTGTCAGAGTTCGAATCCTGACCTGTTTATTCTCTGACTAATTTGTTATCTTACTCTGATCCCTGGCCAGTCTGTCACTCCCTGATCAATGAACACTTTTTTTGTCTGTGAACCCCAATTTGTTTGTAGCTCTAGACTGTCTACAAGCTCATAATTCATCTATGACCCCATATAAGCTTGTAACATACTTAACTCATTCTTCTCATTATGTGTGACCCCTTTTGCCATTTATGACCCCTAGCACCTGTCTGTTAAGCCGTGACTATCTGTGAGTCTTGATATAATCTGTGAGCCTCCTCCTCAGTTGCCTTGGCCACAGCCACCGAGGGTAATCAGGCTTCTTATTAGAAGCTCCCTTTAGATGTCCTAAGCATTTAGAAATAAATTTTAATTGAGGGAATCGAGGGAAAGCTTGGGGAGTTCCCCTGCCTCTCTAACCCGGAGAAAATGGAGGCTAGAGGAAACATCTGGTGCCCTCAGCCCAGCCTTTGCAGCACAGACTAAGAAGAAGCCCTGCTTGCCTCTTCAGGGGGCCTGCCATCACCTTCTATATCACACTCCCTGAATAAATAAAATAAATAATTTGGAGAAATACTGACAGCTTTGAGGCAGTGCACACTCAGAGCCTCACACACTTGAGACTTCACATGAGGCCTTACATCAGGGCTCCACCTCCTTGCTACCAAATTGTCCATAGGTCTCAGGAATTGCCCTATCTAAGGCCCTGTGTGAGAGGCAGTGTGATACTGGGTTAGGGTTAAGAGACCTGAATTCTAATCCTGCTTCTGACACCTCCCAGCTGGGAGACTGAGGGCAAGCTATTTAGCTTGTTTCCTTACATGTAAAATAAAGACAATAATACTTGTGGTTCCTCCTGTCTCATGGGGCCATCGTAAGAGAGATGACTGATGTAACATACTTTGCTAACTTTGGAGTACAAGACTAAAAATGTTGGCTATTATCAGGACTTTGTGACCCCAGGGTAGCAACTACAGTCTCTCTTCTCCCCTCCCTACCTCAGGGGCTCAGTCAAGAAGGTTTGGCAAGGGGGAAACCCAGGAATTCAGAGGAGTGACTGGATCCAAGGCCACCTCCAAGCCTTGATGGGGTGAGATGGGGAAAGAAAAGAACCTGAAGGACTTTGGGATCAGAGACACCAGATGCAGGTGCAGAGGCTTGTGCCAGGATAGGAGGGAGGGTACCTGGGGCCCAGGCTGGGGGTGGGCTTGAGCAGGTTCCTAATGGCTCCTGGCTATGTTTAGTTGCTTGGTGAACCCATTCCTCCGGACTGAGGGGGGCAAAAGGGAAATCCCAGGCACAGGGGGTAGGGAGGACTATAGGCTGGCCAGAGGACCTCTCCTGGGTGCTTCGGGATCAGTCTTCCTCTGACCTCCAGTGTGGTTCTGTGAAAGTGAGTGATTCACTCTTCAGAGGCTGCAGCAGGAGGTGAGAGAGTGGGGGAAGGAGGTGTGGGAGGTGAGATGTTGCCTGAGAAACCACAAGACACTGGTGTAGATTTATAAAAAGGAGCAGGGAGGACCCAGGGCCAGGGTAGGGTGAAGGGTGGCTCACTCGGCTGTGGGGCCGGCCCGGGAGCAGCACCGAGGCCTCCGCATACTCTGCAACAGGGCCCTGAACAAGCTGGGGGGGCGTTTGGCTTCCCCAGGCCGGGGGGCCCCCCTGAGAGAGCTGGCCCGAGTGCTAGGTAGCTGTGAGCCCGATGGCCCCCCTTGCCGCCCATGCTCCTCGATCTGCTTTTCCAGATGCTTCTGGATGGCCATCCCTAGCACCTCTACCTCCATGGAGGCCCCGTACACCTCCCATGTCATGCCCTTCTCATCCCAGCTGACCTCCCGCACAGGCTCAGGGGCTTCCTCAGCTGCTCGCACCTGTACTTCTGGATAGGAGGCTTGGGGTGATGTGGTCACTGGGGTCATGGGGCCAGTGGCTACTGACCGGGTCTCCACACCCATGGACACCTGCATCTCCACATCCTTCTTGGATAGCAGTAGGCCAGGGCTACGAGAGGCTGGAGCATTCTGAGCAGTGGGCTGGAAGCTGAAGGTCGTGGGGCCCGAGCCATCCTGGGGAGTCATGGGGCTCACCGCCACGGACACACAGATAGCACGTGTGTCTGCCTGGGTGCCAGCATCCTGCTGTGGAGTGCTCACATCCCAGGATGGTACTTTGGTGAAATTATCCCTAGTCCTGACTTCCCTGACTGGAGTTGGGCCCACTGCTTTCGGTGGGGCTCCAGGAAGCTCCTGGATCCCCTCTGGGATCAGTGGGGTTCCCTCTGCTCCACTCCCGGCAGGGCCAGCTGGGTTCATCTTCTGCAGGTCTGATTGTGGGGAGCACCCCAATGACCATCCTTGGCTTGGGGGTGCAGATACAGTTTTTTGAGATTCCTCTGCGGTTGCTTGGGTCCCAGGGACCTGCACTGAGGGGTTCCCAAGTCCGGTGACAATGAATGCTGTTGCTGCCTTATGGCTGAAATCTGCATGGGCATCCTGGGGGGTTCCACAAATAGCCATTTCTTTGTTCCCTTTCTGGGAATCAGAGGAAGAAGGCATTATCTCCGGTTTGGGGGAGGCTAAGCTCTGACTTGAGTTTTCTGGGAGAAGTTCTTTTGAGGCCAGAGATTTCTTAGAAGACACAAGGTCTGCTTTCCCCAAAGATGCAGCATCCAGTTCCTTCATAGATGTGGGATTTGCCTTCCCCAAAGGCTTGGGATCCAGTTTTATGGGCAGGGGATCCAACTTCTCTGAAGACTTAGGGTCTTCCTTTCTTGGGAATGTAAGTTCTGCCTTCTGCAAGGATACAGGATCAACCTTTTCCAAGGGTCTGTGATCTGTTTTTCCTGAGGATGCTGGATTGATCTTCCCCAAGGACATGGGATCTACTTTGTCTAAGGGAACAGTATCCAACTTCCCTAAGGAGACAGAATCTGTCTTCCCCAAGGAGATGGACTCTTCCTTGTCTGAAGAAACATGATCCAGCTTCCCCATGGGAACAGAAATGGGATCTTCCTTCTTCAAGGACATGGGATCTGTCTTCCCCAAAGGGATGGAATCTGTTTTTTCTGAGAGCACAGGCTCCATCTTTCCTGAGGGAATAAGTTTTGCTTTCTCTGAGAAAAGGGGATCTGCTTTCCCTAAGGAGATGGGATCTGCATTTCTCACGGACACAGAATCCACCTTCTCTGGAGAAATGGAAGCTGCCTTTCCCAAGGACACTAGACCAACTTTTCCTAAGGACATGAGATTCACTTCCCCAGAGGATGCGGGATCTGCCTTGCCCAGAGGCACAGAATTTATTTTTCCTGAGGACGAGGAATCTTCCTTCCCTGAGGACCCAGGATGTATTTTCCCTGCAGACACTGATGCTGCCTTTCCTGAGGCAAAGACCTCCTTCCCCAAGGGCTCAGGGTCCACTTTGCCGAGGGATGTGGAATTTGCCTTCCCTGAGGCCACAGAATCTACTTTCCCTGCAGACCCAGGATCTGCCTTGCTCAGAGGCACGGGATCTATGTTCTCCGGGGAAGCGGAATCTTCCTTCCCTAAAGATCCCGGTTGTACTTTGCCTGCAGACACAGGATCTGCCATTTCTGAGGCAATGGCAACTTCCTTCCCCAAGGGCAGAGAATCCATTTCCCCTGTGAACATGGGGTCTGTCTTCCCAGAAAGTATCGAGTTTGCCTTCTCTGAGGATGAAGGGTCTGCTTTTTCTAAAGAAATAGGGTCCATCTTCCCCATGGACATGGAGTTTGCTTTCCCCTGGGTCAAGAGATCCATTTTCCCCGAAGCTACAGGATCTCCCTTTTCTAACGACACAGGATCGTCCTTCCTCAGTAACACAGAGTCTGATGTTCCTGAGGACAAGGGATCCTTCATCCGCATGGAGGCGGAATCATTTTTTTCTGAGGACTTGCCATCCATGTTCTCCAAAATTACAGAACTGATTTTCCCCGAGGGTGTAGAATCTTTCTTCTCACAAGACACAGGATCTGGCTTCCCTGAAGCCGAAGTTGGCAGCGGGCCAGAAGGATCTATTACAGTCTCTTCTGGGGGGGGCTCTTCTGGTAGCCCCAAACTGGCTTCTTTCCCTGACTCTTCCTTCCTGTAAGTAGTCCAAGTGGGAGAGGGGCTGGGGCACTTGGAATCAGAGGAACAAATCAGGGAGCTTCCACTAGGACCCAGTTCTTTTGGACTCGGTGGCAAATGTTTCTCTGATCCAGAAGCCAATTCTGCAGGCTCAGAAGGGTGACCAGGTCTTAGACTCATCTCGGAGGCTTCTTTCTTGGGCTGACCTTGAGGCTCAGAGCTGGCTGCTTCACTAGGGAGGCTCAGCTCACTCACACAGCAATTCCTCATGGCCAGGTCCGTAGTTTGGCAGCTCCTAACATGATCACAGAGAGAGGCGGACTGAGCTACTTGTGGCAGGTGGGGCCCAGGTTCTTGATGCAATAACTGCAGGCTGGCTGTCTCTTTAGTGCTGCCCATGTTCCCATAAGCCCTGGGCCATAGTCTATCCGACGTTTCCAATAGTTCTGAAATAAAAGGCAGAGGAGGCTATTCAGACTTAGAACTCTGAGGAGTGAAAGAATTATCTGAATCTTACTTTCTCCTTCAAGGTATCTCCTCCTTAAAGCCTTCCCATCCTCCAGCTCACAGATCTATTCCTTTTCTGACCTCTCACCTAGTTCAATCCTATACCACTTAATTTGTCCCTTGACTATAAAGTAATGGCAGGGCAGCTAGGTGGCACAGTGAATAAAGAACCCGGCTTCCTGAGCTCAAATCTGGCCTCAGATAGTTACCAGCTGTGTTTGCCTGGGCAAGTTACTTACTTAATCATGTTTGCCTCAGTTTCCTCATTTATAAAATAAACTGGAGAAGGAAATGGAAAGCCATTTCAGTATCTTTGCCAAGAAAACCCAAATGAAGTTTGGGGCAAACCCACAGAGAGCCAGATGTGTCTGAGATGACTGAACAACAAATAAAATAAAGGCAACTAGGTGGAGCAATGGATAGAATGCTGGATCTGGAGTCAGGAAAACCTGAGTTCAAATGTGTCCTCAGACATTTACTAGCTGTGTGACATTGGGTGAGTCACTTAATTCCTGTTTTTCTTTTATTTATTCATTCATTTATTTTTGTTGAGACAATTTAGGTTAAATGACTTGCCCAGGATCACACAGCTAGAAAGTATTAAGTGTCTGAGGCCGAATTTGAACTCAGGTCCTCCTGATCTCAGGCTGTTTTTCTTTACAAATATTTGGAACTAATTTGTAAACAACTGTTCTTCTCAGTTCCTTCAACTGTAAAATGTAAATTGCCAAAAATATTGGCAGTATCTATTTCCCAGGGTTGTTGTGAGGATCAAATAAGATAACATTTGTAAAGCACTCAACAGTCATTCATTCATTCATTCATTCAAACATACATACATACATATATATTATATATAATTATAATCATATATATAATATAATTATACATTATATATACATACATATATTATATATATACATACATATTATATATATATATATATTTTAGATGCTGACTACTGACTTCAATAGGTACCTATATTACCTATAATCAAAGGTCACATTTCTATAGTATTTTACAGACATTATCTCATTGGACACACATTAATCCTTTGAGAGAAATAATATAAAAGTATAATTGCTCCTCTTCTACAGATCATAGAATCATGGGATTTTGAACTGAAAAGAATCTGAGAGATCATGTAGTAAAGAGGTTCTTAACCTTAAATCCATGAATTTAAATAAATATTTTGATAACTATATCTTATGTAATTGGTTTTCCATTAAATCCTATGTATTGTATATATTTAAAGACATTAATCCCTGACCTGGTTCAACCTTCTCAATAAACAAAAGCAGAAAATAAGGTTTAGAGAGAGAGAAATGGCCATGTTCAAAGTCACACAGATGGTCAATTGTGGGCAAACCAGGTCTTATCACTCTAAGTTGTGTTCTTTGCCTTGTTTTTTCTTTCTTCCTCTGTCTCTCTTCCTCTCTCCCTTTTTCTCTCTCTCCTGTCTCTCTGTCTCTGTTTCTCTTTCTGTCTTCCTGTCTTTTCCTATTCTCTGTCTCTTTCTTTCTCTGTTTCTGTCTCTCTCTCTCTCTTTGTCTCTCTCCCTTCTCTCTGTCTCTTTATATGAAGTTGTTTTATATATATATGTAATATATTCATTTATGATATGGCTGACTCTTTGTGTCCTATATAGATACATACTTGAGTTCAAATTCAGCCCCAGATACTTCCTAGCTGTGTGATCTTGGGCAAGTCACTTAGCCTCTATTTGCCTCAATTTCCTCATTTG
>JAJPUD010008213.1:54041-72811 GCA_023553655.1 Myrmecobius fasciatus
CAAAACATATTACCAAGTAAGTCATTCTGTGAAACTAAACCTCCCCCAAAAAGCAAGAAAAATAAAGTAAAGTTGATCTGCATTCATGCTCTACCAGATTTTTCCTCTGGAGATGGACAACATCTTTCATTACTAGTCCTAAAGAATTGTCTTAGATTGTTGTATTGCTGAGAATAACTAAGTTATTCAGAATAGATCATTATACAATATTCCCATTTCTGTGTACAATGTTCTACTGGTTCTGCTCATTTCACTTTGCATCAGTTTGTATACACCTTTCCATGCTTTTCTGAGATTATCTTACTCTTCATTTCTTAAAACACAATAATGTTCCATTATAAGCATATACAATAACTTTTTCAGCCATTCCCCATTTGATGGACATACTCTTGATTTCTAATTCTTTGCCACCACACACAAAAAAGCTGATACAATTTTTGTATACATAAGTCCTTTTCCTTTTTATCTCTTTAGGATACAGACCTACTAATGTTATTTCTTGGTTAAAGGATATGCATGTTTTGGGCATAGTTCCAAGTTATTCTCCAGAATGGCTAAATCAGTGTACAATTTCACCAATAGTACATTAATGTTCTAATTTTTCCACACTCTTTCCAAAATCAGTCATTTTCCTTTTCTCTCATATTAGCCAATCTTACAGGTTTTGCATTTCTCTCATCAATCATGATTTAGAACATTTTTTTCATATGACTATAATTTTGATTACTTTGTCTGAAAACTGCCTGTTTGCATCCTTTGATCATTTATCAATTGAGGAATGGCTCTTGTTTTTATAAATTTGATTCAGTTATCTATATGTTTGAGAAATAAAATCTTTATCAGAGAAACTCACTGTAAATTTATTTTCACATGATTACCAATAATGTATTTCTTTCCATTCTATTTCCCTCCTGCTTACTCTTTCTCTCCTTATACTGTCCTCTCTCTCTCTCTCTCTCTCTCTCTCTCTCTCTCTCTGAGAGTCAATTGGGGTTAAGTGACTTACCCAAAGTCACACACTAGGAAGTGCTAAGTGTCTGAAGCCAGATTTGAACTCGGGTCCTCCTGACTTCAGTGCTGGTGCTCTATCCACTGTGCCACCTAGCTGCCCCACTGCCCTCCCTTCTATCAGTTCTCCTTCTCTCCTCCCCTTATTCCCTTCCCTTCATACTTTCCTGTACGGTAATATAGATTTCTATATCCAATTAAGTGTGTATATTGTTCCTCCCCCCCCCCTCCGAGGCAATTGGGTTAAGTGACTTGCCCAGGATCACAGAGTTAGGAAATGTTAAGTGTCTGAGACCATATTTGAACTCAGGTTCTCCTGAATTCAGGGCTGGTGCTCTATCCACTGCGCCACCTAGCTGCCCCCTATTGTTCCTTTTTTGAATCAATTTTCATGAGAGTAAACTTCATGTGCTCATCTCCCTGCTTCCCCCATTTCTCCCTCTGCTGTAAAATCTCTTTCAGCCCTCTTTTATGTCAGATACTTTATTCCATTCTATCTCTCCCTTTCCCTTTCATCCAGTGAATTATTCTTTCTTATCCCTTTATTTATTTTGGGGGATAATCATACCATCACATTCAAGTCACACCTTTGCTTTTTGTCTATGTATACTCCTTCTAACTGCCCTAATAATGAGAAAGTCTTTAGGGATTATAAATATCATTTTCCTATGTAGGAATACAAACAGTTTAACTAATCAAATCACTTATGATTTCTCTTTCTGTTTACTTTTTTATGCTTTTTTGCATGTTATATTTGAAAGTCAAATTTTCTATTCAATTTTGGTCTTTTCATCAGAAATGTGGGAAAGTTCTCTATTTCATTAATACCCATTTTCCTTCTCAAGGATTATGCTCAGTTTTACAGGGTAGATGATCCTTGGTTATAATCCTAGCTTTTTTACCCTACAAAACATTATATTTTAAGCCCAGGAATCCTTTAATGCAGAAGCTGCTAAATCTTGTGTTATCTTAACTGATTTTATGATATTTAAATTGTTTCTTTTTGGCTACTTGCAATAATTTTTCCTTGACCGGGGAGGACCAAAATTTGTCCACCATATTCTTGGGAGGTTTCATTTGGAGATCTCTTTCAGGAGGCGATCAATAGATTCTTTGAATTTCTGTTTCATCCTCTGGTTTTAGAATATCAAGGAAGTTTTCCTGAAAAGTTTCTTGAACAATGAGGTATAGGCTCTTTTTTTTTGATCATGACTTTTAGGTAGTTCAATAATTCTTAAATTACCTCTCCTGGATCTATTTTCCAGGTTACTTGTTTTTCTAATGAGATATTTCACATTTTCTTCTATTTTTTTCATTCTTTTGATTTTGTTTGCTTGTTTTATTAGCTTCCATTTGCTCAATTCTAACTTTTAAGGAATTATTTTCTTAAGTGGGCTTCTGTACCTCCTTTTCCATTTGAACAATTATATTTTTAAGAAGTTCTTCTCTTCAGCAAATTTTTGTATATCTTTTTCTGTTTGGCCAATTCTGCTTTCCAAGGCATTTTTCTCTTCACTATATTGTTATGCCTCTTTTACTATTTGGTTTATTCTGATTTTTTAAAAGTATTTTTCTTCAGTATTTTTGGTGCCTCCTTTATCAAGCTGTTGATTTTTTTCATGATTTTCTTGCATAACTCTCATTTATCTTCCCAATTTTTCCTCTACCTCTCTTACTTGGTTTTTAAAGTCCTATTGGGGCTCTTCCCTGCCTGAGACCAATTTATATTTTTCTTTAAGGCTCTGGATGCAAGGATTTTGACTTTGTTATTTTCTTCTGAGTGTGTGTTTTGGTATTCTTTGTCACCTTAGTAACTTTCTATAGTCAGAATTTTTCTATTATTTTTCATATATTCTGCTCATATTTATACATTCTGCTTATTTTTCAGCCTATTTCTTGACTTTTAACTCTATGCTAAAGTGCTGCTCTGCTTCCCAAGTGGAGGGAATACTGTCCCAAGCTTCAGGTTTTTTGTTTAGCTGCTTTCAATGATAATTCTTGGGACCTGTAAAATTTTTGCTTTTCCCAATTGGTATCATCCAGATCCCAGCTTCTTAGACTATGATGCACAATCCCTATATGAAATCTCATAACTGAATGTGAAGGTTTTGAAATTATGATTTATTACCAGTAATACTGGCAATTTACTGGTAATAAATATTTTATTTTTGTACTCATTTTTTATACCTATATACTCAGAGTCATGTAAAATTTTCTTGGGTAAAAAGGGGTTATGAATGGAAAAAGTTTAAGAATTCTAGGGAGAGATGTGTTTCCTATTCTCCTATACTGTTCACTGGTTTGTGAATGACCACAAGCACTCTTTTCAATCCTGTGACCAGGATCCTTGCTCCCATGGCCACAAGTTCTGCCATGCTAATATCTTTCTCATTGGGATTAAGGCCCAGGACTGCAACCCAGATCTAAGTATAGGCAATGCAATAGAGTCCTACCCTGGTACTAGCAAAGGGACCCCTATAAATCTCCTGACCTGATGTCCAATCCCTTTACTATCTGTGGGTGAGAGATCTACTCACCACTGGTGAGCACTGATTCAATTACCCTGAAGTCTACTCCTGATTTGCTGGGACCTGATCTGCACTGCAGTTGCCTGTGCTGGACTGCCCTCCTCTCTTGCTCTGGTGCAACAGATCTTTCCTGCTGACCTTCTAAACTGTCTTGGGCTGGATAATTGTTTCACTCCATCTTTTTGTGGGTTCTAACACTTTAGAATTTGTTTAGAGTCATTATTTAAAAATACTTAAAGGGATTGGGGTGAAAACTCAGGTGAGTTCCTACCTTTACTCCACCATCTTGGCTCTGCCTTCCCTTTTGGAGTTTTCTTGGCAAAGATAATAGAGTGCTTTGCCATTTCTTTCTCCACCTCCATCTCCATCATTTAACATATAAGGAAGTTGAGGCAAACAGGGTTAAGTGACTTGCCCAGGGTCACACAGCTGCTGTGTCTGAGACTAGATTTGGACTGAGGAAAATGAGTCTTCTTGATTTCAGGCCCAGCACTCTATCTACTGAGCTACCTAGCTGCCATCACAAAACCTTCTTAAATTAAAATGTCAACTCTTCAAGAACTTGTAATTTCACCAACATAGGTATAGATTATAACCTCTTCATAATTTATATGGCCTTTGAAAGTTGCTGTGACAGAAAAAAAATCAGCATGCAGACAACTTGATGGTCCATCTCAAACAGAGCTAGACTGATCTTTAGACAATAAACATGCCATCAGTACTTGACATTTTTTCATCTTGGTGAGACCTGTCAGAATTTGTGTTTCACTTGCTTAGCCTTCAAGAATTTATGGGTACATGTATGCCTCTAAGAGATATTGGAGTAGGACTTAATTAGAAACATATCATAGTTTATATATATGCTTTGAAGCTTATGCAATCACTTTCCTCCTAACAAATCTATGAAGTAAAACATAAGTATTATTATCCCCATTTTACAGAAAAGGAAACTAAGACTCAGAGGTTCAATGACTCACCCAGATTCACCAAACACAGGCTTGGAGGCCTAAATTTCTTATGTCAAGGCTGATTTCTTTCTATTAAAATACAGATATTTAAAATATCGGAGTTGGAAGAGACTTTAGGGATTATGTAGTCCATTTTCCCTCTTTGTTCCCATTTCACAGATGAAAGAATTGGGACCCAGAGAAAGGGAAGAAACTATTCTAAGGTCACCTGGCAAGAAATAATGACCATAGCACATGTAAATCCACAACCTAAGACTTGACCACATCTAAAAACGTAGAGTCATGGTTTTGCTGATTTGGGGTGGGATAGGGCAAAGTTGGGGCTAGATCTATGATTTCATTGGTTTGGGGAATTTCCAATGATCCAATTCCCTTTACCAATGCATATTGACTTTTCCTTTAGAACTTAGAGCCCTGTTGAGATGCCTGGGGCATGGAGATATTATGTGACTTGATCAGGGTCATATAGCTAGGATACAGGATGTCCCCAAAAATCTTAGTTCCCCAAAACTTAGTTTAAAGTTTTAGCAGCTATAAATTGCACTATGACTTTTGGATCACCCTATATTTCAGAGTCAAGATTCGAATATTGGCCTTCCTGATTCTAAGAATATCTCTATGTTTAGCTATGCTGGATTTCTAGAGATTGTTCAAATATGTGTTATTTAATCCATGTGATTCAATCAACTAAGTCCCAAACTCCTGACTATCCAGGGCCTGATATCTTCTTTCCCTCTCTACCCAAAAGAATCTCTTGAATTCTTGAGATCCTGGGGAATATATTTTAAAAGATGGAGTCCAGTCTAAAGGCAACAGATTTTCCACATTTGTAAAATGAAGAGATCAGACTATATAATCTCTACGGCTCACTTCCATTCTAACCTTCCAAGAACTTCTATGTGAATCTCTTCTTCTATTTTACCATAACACCTAGAAATTTTGAGATATGTCCCTCCATGTCCAGACCACTCTGGGCCTTCTTGATCCTAGCTCCAGACTAGAAGGTCCAGGAAAGAGCTTTCCATCCTATTTGCTTCATTCTGATCTGAATTCAGCACTGGTCAGCAGCCTCTTGCTTGATGACTTATGGAAGAAAGGATACAGCAAAATTTAAAAATTTGGAACTAGATAAGGGCCTCAGAGATAATCTTCATTTAATCCCTGCATTTTACAGATGAGAAAACTGATACTTGTAGAGATGAAGTAAGAAGTGTTTGGTTGTAAAGGAAGTATGGAATAGTAGAAAGCTTTTTATCCTTAGAGAACCTGAGTTTGAATCCTGATCACCCTATTTATTACTTGTGTGACTCTTAAGAACACTTCTCATTGTTCTAAGTCAACTGTTTCCTCATCTATAAAATAGGAACAATAATCTCTGCCTTACACTCCTAACAGGTCTATGGCATAATGATAGCAGATATTTATATGGTGATTTAAGTCTAACAAAGAATTTTCCTCACAAAACTTTTTGAAATGGGCAGTGCAAATATTCTCATTTTACAGATGAAAAGCTGAGGCTCAGAAAGAGGGAGTGACTTGCTTATGGTTACAAAGCCAGGCAAAGATAGAGATTGAATGAGGTAATGGATGGAAAGAGTATTGTAAATTTCAAAGTGCTATATATATGTCAGCTATTATTAGTACTATTCAATAAGATGGATTGTTGGGCTTCAGTTAGTGATGTAACCTACTTCTTCACCTCATACTAGACAAGCATGGAGTTTCTTTTATTGGAAGATACCAATGAACCAGAGTAGGCTATGATAAGAGGCTGGTTCTGTAAAAGATCTGGAGTGGGGGAGTTATTAGGGCACTGAAAATATAATATAAGTCAATAGATAACATGGTAGTCAAAAAAAGTGACTATAGTTTTTAGACTGCATTAACAGAGGTACAATGTCCAGAACAAGGAAAATGACAATCCTACTATCATTGACTCAGATAGTACCACATTTTATTAAGGACAAGAGGAGGGTAACCAGAATAGTGAGGAAACTCAAATCCATGCCCGTGAAGATCAAGTGAATGAACTGGGTATGTTCAGCTTAGATAAAAGAAGACTTTGGAAGGGATAGCATTTTACAAGTATTTGAAAAGCTCCATGAGAAATAAGGATTTGATACTTTCTGCTTAGTTCCAGGGGACAAAACCAGGAGCAACATCTGGAGGTTGTAGATAGGTAAATTTAAATTTTACATAATGTTATGTTTACATAACAATGAATTATCTAAAAGAGGAATGGGATGCAGTGGAAAGGAGTGAGTTCCTTCATCATTAGAGAACTGGTTGCCCCCCCTATTAAGGAAATTGTGCCTTAAATAGCTTTGGGCTTTTCCCAAGGTTTGACATAAGGATCTATATACATCATTAGCATTTATTAAATGTTCACCGAACACCAAAATGATATGAACAGATACAACAAAAAAATGACATTTGGAATTCAGGTATAACCTCAGCTGGCATTAGCATAGATTTATTCTATTATTCTCTTTCACATATCTACTATCTCCTTTCTTCTTTTGTCAGTCTAGTTTCAATCTTCCTCTCAATGACTGTCCCCAAACAACTGGAGTTTATTCTGAGGAAGTCAACCAGTAAGAAGAGATACCTACACAGTGGTAAGACATCATACAAGGGAATGGTTGAAGGAAATGAGGATGTTTAGCCTAGTGAAGAGAAAGATCATCTTCTAATTTATTTTAGTCATAGTCATGATTTAGAATCATAGAATGATAGATTGAATAGGATGAACCTTAGAACTCATCTAATCCAACTCTCTCATTTGATGGATGAGATCCAGAGAGGGAAAAGGATTTTCCAAAGGTCACAAAATAGTAGTTATAAGATTCAAAACCACGTCTTCTGACTATAAATTTAGTCTTCTTTCCACTGTACCATGCTGCCTTCTCTCAGAAGGGCTGTCAGGCAAAAAGGGAATAAAACTTATTCTACTTAGCTTCAGAGGGGAAGTTGAGGTACAGTGGAGAGAGGCAGAGTTTGAATAAGTGTGAGGAAAAAATTCCTAACAATTAAAGCGCTCCCAAAGGTACAGGCTTTCCTCTTAAAGTAGAGAGCCTCATTGTAAAGGGGAGGCTGGATGATGACTTGTTAGAGGGGTTATAGAAGTACATGTTAGACATGTGTCCTTTGAGGTCCCTTCCAGCTCTGAGATCATGTAAGTATGATTCAACTATTCTCCTCCCTTCTACTGCTCTTCCATTCACAGGAGCTCAACAAGTTGTGCTGTCAGAACAAAGTGTTTGACATTGAGACACTGTGAGGGAAACCTTTGGAGTACATTTCTTTAAAGACTTGATGATCTAGTAGCTGAAAGCTTGGTGATCCCTTTGTTCCTCAGCTAGGTGAGCCTTCACTAATCACTCTACTACCTTCATGGACCCTCAGCTTCCTCATTCATTAAATTTAGCTCATACTGATACTTCTGATCTCCCTACAGAGGAAACACCCTGGAAATCTTAAAGTGTTGTAAAAATACAAATTCTTATTATTACTATTACTTTCTGCCTCTAACATTCTATCCTTCCCTCCCCCCTTCCTATCTCACTCTCTAAAGATGAAGTTCTAGCTGGCTTCCCAGCCACACCAGGCATAAGGTTGACATAGGAACCCCAAACTATATGTCCCTTCCTTTCCAATTCTTCTTGATTCCTCAGTATGTGGTAAATGGGGGATGAGGACTAGCAATCTTCAGGGAAGACTCAGAACAAAGACTTCAAACCCCTTCAGGAAACCTGGTGATCTCCTGAGTGTAAACTCTGGGGAACTCTAGCATGTTATGGAACAGATAGTGTATCTTGTGGGCATGAGATGGAATTCATGACTCTATATGGGTGGGTGACGGAAGTTTAATGTGTGTGTGTATATGTTGAGGTTTGTGTAATTTTGTAGGTATGATCATGAGGAGGATGAATATGTGTGGAAGCACATGTTCATCTGTGAGCTTTCATATACTATGAAAGTATATGTAGATGTATGTGAGTTGGTAATTGTGTATGTGTGCATGGGTTACAGTGAGGGGGAAAATGTGCATGTGATAGTCTATGTGCATGTGAAATTGAATTTAGCCATCTGTGAGGGGGTAGATGAGGATATGTAACAGGTAAATGCTGGGTATCTATGAAGACTAGAATGAAAGGAAGCAGATAGATGCATGATAGTGTGTGACAGCATGAAGGATGGAAGGATGTGTGAGTGTGTGTGTGTGTGTCATGGCGTAACTAGGAGTGTGAAAATGAGGGTCAGATGCTTCAATAGGAAGGATTGTATGGATACATGTGGCAGTATAATTATTGCATGAAGGACAGAAATGTGTAAAAATGAGTAGGATTGTCATGGTGTTTGTAATTGTGAGTATGAATGGCAGCATGAAAGGAGAGGAAGTTAATCGTGATTTATGTGTCTCCCTGTGTACCATTACTGGTATGGGAAGCATCCTCATTGAAAATGCATATACATGCCTGTGATGGGGTTGGAGAGTGATTATTTGTTTTTTTGTTTAATGATTGTGTGCTTGTGTATAGGAGAATGTGATTTTCCAAATGTGAGCATATGAATTTGAGTAAATCCTATTTAAAACATATACAAAAATGTGAGCCTATTAGAGTATGTGTGAGTCTAGCTGAGAATGTGGGTACCATAGCACGCAGCTACTTATACAAGTATGTAAACCTATGAAAATGTGGACATGTGTGTGAATGTAAGTACTGGAGAGCTAGAGCTGGTGTGTGTGTACAGATGAATCCCCACCCCCACCTCCAACCGCAGATAGTGAGATTTCCTCCCCTATCTGCCCCCTAAGATACTGACAAGTTGGGGACCAACCCCCTGCCCTCCTTTCCTCTGCTCCCCTTCCCCAGAGCAACACCCTGAGATAAGTGCATGGAAAACAAAGAGGGAGAGAGAAGGGAGGTAGTTTCCACACGTGTGTGCGCCATCCCTGGTACTGGATTGGGGTGGGGGGGGGGAGACAAAGAGAGCAGCGATGCTCTGGCTCTGAGGCGGAAGCAGCCCCCGATTTGGGATTGAGGTTTGGCAGGAGAAGGTTCGGAAGGCTGCATCCACAAAAATTGCCCCTTCTAGGCCCGGCATTCCTCCCCTCCCACAGCTCTCGAATTTGCACATGTGTAAAACGCTTAAGGCTGAGCCCAACACAGGCACACATATGTGCCTACACACAAGCACGCACATGGCACAGAGCTCTAGCCTAGGGACAAGGAATAGGGGATGAGGGGTGGGAGAGGGGAAAGAGAAGAAACGGGTTCTTACCCCCACTTTTCCATCATCCGAAGGGAAGCAGCTGGAGCTAGACCAAGGACCCTCCCAACTTTCAGGATGGGGAGGGGGAAGAGTGAGCGTGTCAGGGGGAGAGGGCATCAAAGACTCAATCAGGACACATGCCTCCCCACCCTCCCCTAATAAATAAGAGAGTTAAGCGGCGCACGAAATCTTGAGACAGGACTCTGGGGGAAATAGCCTGGGGCTACAGCCAATGTCGGGGAGTGAATGTTGGGGGGTTGGGGGTTGGAGGGAGAGACTGAGCTGGGGAAAATTGAATCTTGGGGGGGTGTAACTGAGTCTTTGGAAGTCTGGGTGGATCAGGAACAGAGCCCTCACCCTCCACTCTGGCTCGGCCCACCTGTCCAGTCCGTGAGGAGACCCGGATAGGGGAGGGGGGCAAGGGACAGATGGGGTAGGGAGGTGTAGTCGCAGAGTGAGTTAGGGCAGGGGCTGGGATAGGGTTACCTGTGCCCCCTGGGAACAGCCCTTCCTTCTCCTCAGGCCGCCTCCACTGGGGTCCGGGAGCAGCGCCCGTCTCACCCGTGCCCAGTGCCCTGCGCCCCGCGCCCGCGGTCGCTCTGCGCTGCTTCCTTCAGTGCCCCGGCTGGCGCCGAGCGCAGCTGTCAGCCCGCGCCCTCCGATGGAGCATGCGCGGGAAGCCGCTGCCTCGGAGACAAGCAGGACAGACGGGGGAGACGCGGGAGAGACTAGAAGAGGGAGGGATCGAGGAAAGGAGGGAGAGAAGAAGAAGAGAAGGAGGGAGGGAAGGAGAGGGAGAGGGAGGGGAAGGGAAAGGGAGGGTGAAAAAGGGAAAGGGAAGGGGAAAAAAAGAGGGAGGGAGAGAGACAGACAGACGGACAGAGACAGAGACAGAGAGACAAAGAGAGAGACAGAGAACAGAGAGAGACAGAGAAAAAGACACAGAAAGACAGAGACAGAGAGACAGACAGAGACAGAGAGAAGAGAGACCGAGACAGAGAGACAAACAGAGAGAGGCAGAGAGAGGGAGGAAGGGAAAGGGAAAGGGAGGGGGAGAAAGGGAAAGGAAGGGGGAAGAGAAAGAGGGAGGGAGAGAGACAGACAGACAGAGAGGGACACAGAGAGAAAGACAGAGACAGAGAGAAAGAAGAGAGACAGAGAGAGGAAAGGGGGGGTTACATATATGGAGGGGGAGGAAGAGGAAGGGAGAGGTAGACAGAAGGGCAAAAGGGACAAAACAAAGCAAGAGAGAGAAGATGGGGGAAGTGAATACCAGAAAAAGTGAGAGGGGAAGAGAGGGAAAAGGGCACATCGGTCTCTTTGTAACCCTCTGAACTAGGGCTAAATTCAGAGAAGGAAGGAGAAGCAGCATTTTGCTTTCCTACTTCTATAGTTATACTGCTCCCCTTGAACAAGTATCCCACCTCTAATCATCTTTGTATTTCTAGAATTTTCCAGGGGAAAGAAGGCATTTTGTGAT
This sequence comes from Myrmecobius fasciatus, assembly GCA_023553655.1. Classification (NCBI taxonomy): domain Eukaryota; kingdom Metazoa; phylum Chordata; class Mammalia; order Dasyuromorphia; family Myrmecobiidae; genus Myrmecobius; species Myrmecobius fasciatus. The sequence goes on from JAJPUD010008213.1 coordinate 65,303, forward strand.
ATACTAAGTATGGGACAGGGTAGGAATGAGGGAAAGAAATGATATAAACCCAGATCTGCTTCCTGAATATGAATTACTTGACATAGCTTCACCAACTCTTCAATCTCTCCCCAATCCCCAGCACCTCCAAAGGAGATACTGAAAGGAGAACTACAAAAGTTACCCATGTGACTTAATCCTGACCCCCCTGACCACCTCCCCCAACACAGATATTTGGGAATTGTCTGTAAGAATATTTAGTGATTAATCTGTGAACTGGTTAGATCAGAATTCATTCTGACTATGACCAAGATCAGGGCTTAGTCTGAGACCAAAATTAGGGCTTAGTCCCTTCACCAAGACCCTATTCTCTGACCTTCTCCATCCCATTGGAAATTTGGAATCTACCTCTTGGGTCTCCATCTTTGAGAGGTGAGCTTTTAATTTTTCTTGCTAAGCCCCAGACATTAATAATACTTCCCAGCCATTTCCTCACAATGTCCTAGGAAAACTGCTCTTTTCTCTTCTTCCTCTTCTTCACCCTTTCTAGAAGTCCTTTATGTGCTGTTCTTCCAATTAGAATATAAACTTTTTGTTTTGTTTTGTTTTGTTTTTTATTAAGGCTTTTTGATTGCAAAACATATGTATGGGTAATTATTCAGCAATGACCCTTACAAAGCTTTCTGTTACAAATTTTTCCCCCTTCGTCTCCACCCCTTCCCTAGATGGCAAGAAATCCACTACATGTTAATTATGTTAAAATACTTGACAAATTGAATATCTAAATGCATATTTCCACACTTATCTTGCTGTGCAAGAAAAATTGTGTCTACAAGAAAAAAAATCTGAGAAAAGAAACACAATGCAAGCAAACATCAATAGAGAGCTTGAAAATGTCATGTTGTGGTCCACATTTCATATCTCTCTCTGGGTGTATATGACTTTTTTCACTGACCAATTGGAACTTATTTGAAGCATTTCATTGTTGAAGAGAGCCATGTCCATCAGAATTGATCACCATATAGTATTGTTGTTACCATGTACAATAATTTCTTGGTTCTGCTCATTTCACTCAGCATCATCAGTTCATGCAAGTCTCTCCAGGCCTCTCTGAAACCATCCTGCTGGTCGTTTCTTATAGAACAATAATATTCCATAACATTCATATGCCATAATTCATTCAGCCATTCTCCAATTGATGGGCAGCCACTCAGTTTCCAGTTTCTAGCCACTACAAAAAGGGCTGCCACAAACATTCTTGCATATGTGGGTCCCTTTCCTTTCTTTAAGATTTCTTTGAGATATAAGCCCAATAGAAACACTGCTGGGTCAAAGAGTATGCACTATTTGATAACTTTTTGACCATAGTTCCAAATTGCTCTCCAGAATGATTGGATCTATTCACAGTTTCACCAACAATGTATGTGTCCCAGTTTTCCCACATCTCCTCCAATATTCATCATTATCTTTTCTTGTCATTTTAGCCCATCTGACAGGTGTGTAGTAGTACCTCAGAGTTGTCTTAATTTGCATTTCTCTGATCAATAGTGATTTGGAGCACCTTTGCATATGAATAGAAATGGTTTTAATTTCATCATCTGAAAATTGTCTATTCGTATCCTTTGACCATTTATCGATTGGAGAGTGGCTTGAATTCTTATAAATATGAGACAATTCTCTATATATTTTAGAAATGAGGCCTTTATCAGAACCCTTAAATGTAAAGATGATTTCCCAATTTATTGCTTCCCTCCTAATCTTGTCTGCATTAGTTTTGTTTGTACAAAAACTTTTTAACTTAATATAGTCAAAAATTTCTATCTGGTGTTCAATTAAGAGTTCCAGTTCTTCTTTGGACATAAATTTAGAATATAAACTTCAAGGCAAGTATTAAATTGCTTATTTTGTATCCACAGGATTCATTAAGCATAGTGTCTGGGACATAGTATTTAATAAATTATCTATTCATCTATCTACCTATCTATCTAACTGTCAGACCTAGTTTATGACTGGTTAAAGCTTGGGTTGGAGAGAGAGTGGGACTTTATCTGTGATTGGAGTGCAGCATCTATCTATGTGATATTAACTTGTCCATGAAGACACACAGCCTTCGACCTTGGCCTTGTTAGGGAAGAGATCTGGCAGCTGAGCTGAGGGGTCCAGATGGTTGTCATATCTGCAGTGTCCCCTCCTCCTCCACCCCCCAGGCAAGGGCAGGGACAGTATCTTAGCTGTGAATTCTCCTGCACCTTGTGTAGGGGTGGTCAGGGGTGGGGATGAAACTATTGATCTGGGCTTCTGGTGTTGCTTAGAGAGCAGAAGACAGCTATGGGGGATGAGTGGAGGGGGAAGTTGTGAATGCTGAGTGGATTCTGGGGCAGAGTTCAGCTCAGCATCTTTGAAGATGCTGAATGTGTTTCAGGTCCCTGCCCTCTCATCATACAATATCAGCTGGGAGTGAGACAGGGTCTGCTTGTGATTTAAGAATGGTCAGATGAGAATCACAACTTCCTTCCTGACACTTCCCCTTAAGAACAAGGTAAAAAATAGTAGGGATGGGGTTCTTGAAAAATAATAGGGACAGATGGAAGGATCAAGGAAGGAATAGAGTGGAAGAGGGATGGGGACAAGAAGGAACAGAAGCTGGATACAGGAGACTACAGAGATAGGAATGGAGGTGGGTACAAAAGATGGAGGAGGAATAGAGTTGGAGAAAGGCATTGGGAAAAGAGAAACGAGCATAGAGTGAAAGTCTAGGTTATTTCTGTAAACTTCTGGGGAACTCAATTTGGTCAATGGCACTGATCAAACAGAAAGCAACTTCCAGAAACTCCAGGACATCCTTTATATTCCTCAGATAGTACCATCTTCCATACACTTGCCTTCAGATCCCCTAATATTTCTTGAAAATACCATACATACCCACTTCTCTTAGATACACCTTTTTCAGACGCTTTTTCTCCATCTTCTTTCTACTTTGGACCTACACAGACACAGATCTTTCATAGATAGTCCTCTACTCTCCTGTCTCTTACAACACTCCTCATATGCTTTCTTCACATTCTTACATACATTGACCCATTATGGACTTCACACACAGACACACAGACACACAAAAACATCATGCATGCGAGCGTAATTAAAAAAAACAACAGCAATTACCACACATAAACAAATATACCTGAAAATGCAGGTTATTATCCAAGGAAGGGGGAGGGGAGAGTTGGGGATTCTATGTCACTGAAGATAGGGACTGAACAGTCAGGTGCTTTCTAAGCATGGGAGATGTGAGGTTGTGGTGGAGGCTCCATGGAGACAGGTTGTGCTAGAGAGGAGGCTGGAGCAGACTGCCCTCCCTCCCTTCTCCTGATTCTTTCTACTGTGTTCCTGACCCTCACCTGTGTGCAAACACACACACACACACACACACACACACACACACACACACACACAAGCTAAGTTGTTCACTGATCATCTGCACTGAAGACATCTTATATAGCACACAAGCATCTCTTCTCTCTACCATATCACACAATTACTCTCCTTTCCTTATAAACTCCCTCCCTCCTTACTTTTTATTCTCTCTCTCTTTCTTTCTTTTTTCCCTCTTTCTCTCTCTCTGTGTCTCTGTCTCTCTCACACACAGATACATATAATTTCTCCCTTTCTCACTCTGTCCTCTAATTGTCTGTCTGACTGATTCCTCTTTTTCTCTCATTCATATCCTTCTTTTTTTTTTCTTTTTTCTTTTTTTGATTTCAATGCTCCGGGAGACTTTTATTTTATTTTTTTTTCTGCTTATGATTCCTTACATAGTTTTATTGTCTTCCATTTCTTTTTTTTCACTCTTTTTATCAAAAGCTTTTTATTTACAAAACATGAGTGATTTTTCTACATTGATCTTTGCAAAAACTTTTTTTTGTTCCAAGCTTTTCCCCTCCTTCCCCCCACCCCTAGATGACAGGTAATCTAATACATGCTAAATATGATAAATTATATGACAAATCCAATATATGTATACATATCTATACAGTTATCTTACTGCACAAGAAACATCAGATCTAGAGAGAAGAAAAAAAAAACAACCTAAGAAGGAAAACAAAATGCATGGAAATATTCACAGAAAGCGTTAAAATGCTATGTTGTGGTCCACACTCAGTTCCCTCAGGCCTCTCTCTGGATGTATATGACTATCTTCATTGCTTAACAATAGGAACTATACCCTTCTTCTTTTGACTCTAACAATAGATAACATACATGAGAGGGGTATAACCAGTTGGCAGAGTAAGGGCAGGGTCCCCAGGGGAGCCCATTCATTTGCTCCTCCCTAGTGTGAACAGGCAAAAGTACATACAAAACAAGTGCACATACAGATAACAGACCTTTGAATAATATATTTATGCCCACACATGTTTTTCATATAGTTACACACAGATACTTAAGTTCATAAAAATACAGAAATACACAGGCATGTGGGCTATATATTCAGATAAATGCACATAGATATACATAGATATGTATAGCCCAATAAACAAACACAGATTAGCATATTTGTGATATACATATGCTTACATAAATACACAGAGACAGATATACATGCACACAAGATACATATAAATGGATATATACACTCAATCATACTGATGTACAAATATACACATACATTCATAAATGGAAATACTCAAGAAGATAAATGAATATACAAAGACACATAAACACTTACATAATATACACAGACCGAGAAAGAGATATACACAAAGACAGGCACAGTTAAAGAACTAATGGAAGGATGAATATCTTGTGCCATAGAAAGCAGGACAAAGATAAGAGATAAGCACAGTCAGCTCTGACAGCTCCTTAATTCTCTTGTGGCTACTCATCCACACAGGGAAGCATCCACACAGACACAAAAGCATAAGAGAAGCCTAACAGGCAGCCCTAAACTGGCCCCTAGATAAAGTGGGATGGGGTGGGCCAGGCCTTGGGTGAGTGATTTAGGCTATGACTCACACATGAATCATATCTCTGAGCAGTTGCTAATCTGGCCACCTTTGATTCCTCCAAAGAGTGGTTCCACCTCCTTCCAGCTGCTGGGGCAGAGGGTTGTCAAGAGTGAAGAGAACTTGGTTGGGGGGAGGGGAAAAAGGCACAAAAAAGAGATAAGAAGATGGGAGATTGGGAAGGGCTCCCCCAGGTCTAGGCTCTTATTGTAAGAAGGAAGATTCAGGTTGAACAGGGCTTTTTTCCAATTCCTCTGCACCCCCCAATCTCCCCCACACACAGCATAGCTCCTGATCAGATGCTTAGACAGCTCCCCACAGGGCAATGGTGATGGGGGTGGGAGTAATGGTGGTGGTTTGACAGCCTGTTTATTTCATAGTTAACCCAAAGAAAGAGCTTGTGCATCTGTGCCTTTGTCTCTGTCTCTGTGTGCACTTGTTTATGCCCATGTGTCTCTTTGGTGTCTGTGTGTCTATATTAGCCTTATTTTACAAATGACATGACAAAAGCTCAGAGGACAGAAGTTATTTTCAATTCAAGCCAATTCAAAAGACATTTATTAAGATGCCATGTTTGGAATTTGGTGAGACAAAAATAAATTACAAGTAAAAAAGTTCCTGCTCTCAAGGAACTTACAATCTGAATTTCACATGGTAAGTCAGTAAAGAGCCAGGACTTTTAAAAAGACCTCTTGATTCCCAGCCTAGAACTCTTTTTTTCTGAATTTTGGCTGCATCCAATAGAAAGAACTCATTTCATTTTACACATTTGGCACTAATCCCATGCAAATCAATACAGATTTATGCAAAGTGATTCCTAAATGTGTGTGTATTTATGTGTGTGAAAGAGACAGACAGAGACAGAGAGAGATGGGGGGGAGAGGAGAGAGAGAGAGAGAGATGGAGAAACACAGAGACAGAGACAGAATCAGAGACACAGACAGAGAAACAGAGGTGGGAAGGGAGGAAGGGAGAAAATGTGAAATTCTAAGATAGGGCTCTTCATTCTATTTTGTTTCTTTTCTATATAGATCTCTTATTGGATACAGGGGCTACAGATCGTGAAAGTCAGTTACAAGTTCAGACTTTCTCATCACTAGCCTCTAAATCCCTTTGGTCCCATACATAAACATAGATGATGGGGTCCCATAGGGGATTGCCGCTCTCCTAGGGACAAAGTGGAAAAGACACATTTCCCCTGAATCGGAAATCAGAGTCCCAACTGGGAGAAAAACTGGGAAGTGAAGAGATGGAACTTTGGGAACAAGGTCTAAGGCTCCACCAAGAAATAACTTATATTGAGCATGTCCAGAGTCATCACTAGGAAGAAAACTCAACAGTGGGGATAAGGCACTGCAGGTGTCCAGATAATAATAGCTTCCATTTCTGTGGCACCTTAAGATTTAAAAAGTTTTTCCTCATAGAAGTCCTTTGAAGTTGAAGGTTCCTATGCTATCATTTATATTGATCAAATTAGAAAACAGGCTTCAAGAGATGAAGAAACTTGATTCAGAGTAAAAATATAACAAATAGAAAAACCGAGGTTCCCTGATGCCAGATCCTTCACCCTTTTTCCTATTTCATCCTTTGGTACTTTTTCATAGTTTATAAGGGAGGCCCTGAGTGCCCTGAATTTTGAGTCAAAGGACCTGGATTCAAATATCAGCTCTTCTGCTCAATATGTTTGATATTGAGCCAATTATTTTTACCTCTATTATCCGGAGATTTCTTCTCTTTAAAATTAAGGAACTAGGTTTGGAGATCACTATCCTTTTCAACTCTAAATCCTATGGTTCTAGTTGGGCATACCTATGAAAATGAATGTGATGTTGGGCTATAGGCAATTTGCTTCCAGAAATTCAAGGAATAATAATTTCTCAGTTTCAGCACTGCGGACAGCCCCCATCGAATAAAAAATTACTATCTCAGAAGGGATTTAGGTTTCCAAAGTTCTGTTTATTGCTCTTCCACAGCATCTCTCACAGGGTTATATATTCTATTATTTTTGAGGAACGGTGCATTAAAACCTTCAGAACTGCTTGCTGGTGAAAGCCTGTTACAGAGGAAATAACAACGGATTTGGAATCAGAAGACCTGTGTCTTATCTGCCTGACAACAGACAAGCTACTTCACTCTGAGTCTCAGTTTTCTCATTTATAAAATTAAGAGGTTGACCTAATTGTTCCTGAAAATCCTGTTCAGTTGTAAAAGTGTCATCCTATGATTCTTTGTCAGACTGGGCACATAGTAGGGACAGGGAAACACCCTGGAAAGGGAATCAAATGACCTAGATTTAGGTCCTAATTCTGACCCTGAGCAGCTTCATGATCTTTCTTACATTTTTCAGTTGGGACTCAGGCTCCTCTTCACTCAAAAAGGCATAACAATCTTTGTCTTGATTCCCTCCAAGGGCTACTGTGGGGATCCAGTGAATATATCTGTGATCATTCTTTATAGACCCCAAAGAGCCATTCTGGGGCAGGGTGTGTGTGTGTGTGTGTGTGTGTGTGTGTGTGTGTGTGTGTGTGTG
>JAJPUD010008213.1:72821-93403 GCA_023553655.1 Myrmecobius fasciatus
GTGTGTGTGTGTGTGTGTGTGTGTGTGTGTGTGTGTGTGTGTGTGTGTGTGTGTGTAGGTAATTTGTAAAAAATGCTGTGTGGGGAAACGAATGGTTGGTGTCAAAAATTCACCTAGCAGAGACATATGTTTAGATGAATTTGCATGGCATAAATCTTTATAAACATGTCTTGGGCATACAGGATATGTATTCAGTTTTGTTAAGAGCATTGCATTTGGTAAGAGCCTCAATTTAAGTCCTAGTTGTGACACTACCAGCATGACCTTGAACATATCATTTTCCCTCTTTTAAGCTTCAGTTTTTTTTCTTTCTTTTTTTTAAATAACAACATGATAGTTGGACTAGATGTTTTGTAAATAACTTTTCCAATTTGTTGTTCTGTAAAACAATGAACTGAGATCTGATTGGTGTTAGTCCTGGATAGGGTCAGATATAATTAGAGCTTTTTCTTTCTTTTTTATTTAAATAATAGCTTTTTATTTTCAAAATATATGCAAAGACAGTTTCAACATTTGTCCTTACAAAACCTTGTGTTCCAAATTTTTCTCCCTCCCTTCCCCCATCCCCTCCCCTAGACAGCAAGCAATTTAATATAGGTTAAATATGTACAATTCTTCTATACATATTTCTACATTTATTATATTGCACAAGAAAAATCAAATCGAAAAGGGAAAAAAATGAGAAAAAAACAAAAAAGGAAGGAAACAGTCACAAAAATGGTGAAAATACTATTCAGTCCCCACAATCCTCTTTCTGGATGCAGATGGGTCTCTCCATCACAAATCTATTGGAATTGACCTGAATCACCTCATTGTTGGAAAGAGCCATGTATATCAGAGTTGATCATCACATAATCTTTTTGTTGCTGTGTACATTGTTCTCTTGGTTCTACTCACTTCACTTAGCATCAGTTCATATAAGTCTCTCCAGGCATTTCTGAAATCATCCTGCTGATTGGTTCTTATAGAACAATAATATTCCATAACATTCATATACCATAACTTTGTCAATCCCCAACTGATGGGCATCCACTCATTTTTCAATTCCTTGCCACTACAAAAAAGGGTTGTCAAGCTTATTTCTATATAGTGCTTTAAGGCTTTACAAAGCATTTAACAATTCATTATCTCATTTAATCCTCACAAATCTTAGATATAGGTATTATTATTATGCCCATTTTATCAAAGGAATAAAGTGAAGCTCAGAGATATCAGATGATTTAATAAGATTTAGAGTAAGAATTTAAACTCAAATCTCTTCTGTCTTCAAATCCATCCATATTTCTCATTTTTAGAGGATTAGGAAGGCATTTTTTGTTTTTACATCACCTTAATTTATAAGCATCTCCTTCCACCATCACCTACTTAACAAGTTTTCCCTTTTAAAAATTTAAAAAGAATTAAAAACTGTTTAGCAAACCCAAGCAGTAGATTGACTGTATGTGGGAACATATTCAATAATCATATTCTACTATCTTTCAATGAAAGATGGCAGGTGCAATTTCTTGTCTCTTTTTCTGATGCCAATTATTCAGGTTTCAGTATTATTTCATTGTCATTTTTTGTTTTTTTGTTTAACATTGTGTTGTCACTGTGCATATTGTTTTCCTGGTTCTGCTTATTTCTCTCTGCATCAATTGATTTTCCCATATTTCTCTGAATTCCTCATATTTACTATTTCTTATAGTGTGGCACTATCCCTTTGTATTCATGCACCATAGTTTGTTTAGTCATCCCTGAGTCCATGGATATTTACTTTGTTTCCAGTTCTTGGCTACCACAAAAAGTGCTGCTGTGAATATTTTGGTGTATATAGGACTTTTCTGTCTGTTTTTGACATCACTCCATATATGTGTGTGTGTGTGTCTATAAATAGGATCTCTGGATCAAAGGATATGGACATTCTAGTCACTTAAAAAAATAATTTCAGAATTGTGCCAATTTCCATCTTTGCCAACAGTGTATTAGGACCACATGCTTTCCAGTACACTATGTTTCCAGTTCTTTTGCTTTCAGCTCACTTTAGATCACCTGGAGAAAACCTTTGTTGAACTATTTAGGAGTCAAGAGCCTGGAGATACTAATATAGAGTTCCAGGGAGGTTGGGTGAAGACGAAGGAAAATCCTTCCATCTCTCTTGGTCCCAGTGTGTGTGAAAATGTCTATGTGCATAGTATGCATGTTTGATCCAGGCACAAACTCCCCCCTCCCCTCACTCAGCCCCATTTGCCCAGCTCCTGTTTCTAAGCAACTGGGATGTAGGAGACAGTTTCTTCCTGCAAAGTTGGGGAGGGGAAGAAGCTATAAATAGGGAGGGAGAAAACAAAAATAAAGTCATGGTTACAGATCAGCTGCAGCTAGTCTCTGGGCTAGCCTTCAGCTCTTCTGGGGTGGGTGACTCAGGGCAGCTTGATTAGTGGGGGTGGGGGATTGGAGACTGAGAATGTTTTTTTTAATCTCTTACCCAACAAACCCCATGGGAGGGTTGAGGCAGTTGGTTGTGTACTAGTTTTATTGTCAAAAGTCTGTAGGCTTGAATCCTATCCACCACTTACTATCATTTATGGCTTCAGCCAAGTCACTTTCCTTTGAACCTCAGTTTCCTTCTTTGTAAAATGAAGTGATTGAAATAGTTCTAGAAATCTTCTAGCTCTAAATTCTATAGGTTTCTGCACATAGGTTGAAGATGGAGTTTGTGATGGTTGGGAAGCCGAGGGTACTGATACCAACCTTCACCAGGGCTGGAATGGCCTCGGTGCTCTCCCCCTATCTGTGACTATTGGGAGGCTTTTATGCTGAAGGGCAGCTGCTGAATACATGTCACTTCCACCTTCCAAAATATCCAACTCCTGACTTCTATAGGGATCCTGCCCATATTAACTCTATCTGCCTCCGATCATGACAAGAACTTCTTTACCTTTTTTTCCAATCTTCTTCCACACCTCTCTGACCCAAGCATACACATCACCCAGCCTTATCAGTGAGAATGGGATAGTGCCAGAGAAGCTGAAATCAAATGTGTTGAGCTAAGTTAGCTCCACACAAAGAAAAATGCATTCCTAGAAAGTCCCCCACCCTTAATCCTAACTTCAACCTCAGACTGAGCCTCTGCTCTCTGCCAAACCTGATCAAAATTCCAAAACCTTTACATTTTACTGGGAGATTCAGATTTGTCCATTCAATAAGCGTTTATTAAAAACCTACCACAGCTCAGTAACTATGCCAGGCATTGAAAACATAGAGACAAAAATGAAATATTCCTTGTCCTCAAGAGAATTATATCCTTTTGGAGGGAATCAATATGTATACATATAAGGAAGTACAATATATATACCAGATTATTGGTGGGGATTCTACTAAAAACATGGATGAACAAGGACAGTCTTTGTAGAGGTGATGGCACTTTAGCTGAGCTTTGATTGAGGACAAGGATTCTAAGAATCAGAGGGAAGAAGGGAAAACATGGTATGCCTCTGGGGGGTGGGGATAGTCTGTGAAAAGTCACAGAGATAGGAAAGGGAATGTCATGTAATGGGAATAGCAGGTAGAGAATAGGTGGTGACTTTGACCTTGGTCAAGTCATTTAACCCTCTTTTTGTCTGATTTTCCTGAACTTTAAAATGAATATAATAATAGCACCTATCTTGCAGGGTGGTTGTGAAGATCAAATGAAGTAATATTTGTATAAGGTATTTAACGTAGTACCTGAAACATAGTAGGTACTATATAACATCAGGAACTTCTAACACTTGCTAGGAAAGTCACCTAATGCTATTTGTCTCAGTTTCCTCATCTGCAAGATGAGCTGGAGAAGGAGATGGCAAACCAGTCTAGTATCTTTGCCAAGAAAATTCCAAATAGAGTCACAAAGAGTTGGATACAACTCAAAATGAGAGAACAATATTCACTGAAATGTATAGTGTTTGTGAGGGAGCAAATGTGCAATCATCCTGGAAAGATAGAGTGAAGCCAAATTATGTATCTAAAAGAAACTGGTGGGGACAGCTAGGTGACACAGTGGATAGAGCACCAGCCCTGAAATCAGAAGGACCTGAGTTCAAATTTGGCCTCAGATGTTTAACAAAAAAGCTAGCTGTGTGACCCTGGGCAAGTCATTTAAACTCAATTGCCTCAGCCAAAAAAGAAAAGAAAAGAATTTTAAAAAAAAGAAAGAACAAAAGAAAAAGAAACTGATGATGCAATGGATAGAATATTGGGCCTGGAGTCAGGAAGCTCTGAGTTAAAATTTTATCTCAGAAACTTAATAACTGTGTGACCTTGGTCAAGTCACTTAACCCTCTTTTTGTCTGATTTTCCTGAACTTTAAAATGAGTATAATAATAGCACCTATCTTACAGGGTTGTTGTGAAGATCAAATAAAATAATATTTGCATAAGGTATTTAATGTAGTACTTGGCACATAGTAGGTACTATATAAATGCTTATTCTTTTCCCCAAAGAGAGAATTTCTATTTTATCATAGAGACAATAGGAAATCAAGGTAGTATCTTGAGTAAGGAACATGGTCACATCTATGCTTTGGGAATATTAATTTTCTAACTGTATGGTGACTGGATTGGAGAGAGATACCCTGGAGGCAGGCAAGCCATTTAAGATGCTGTTGTAACAATCTAGGCTTGAGTTCAATGGTGGCTATGTCAGTACAGAGAAGAGGATGTATTTGAATAGAATAGAGAACTGGCAACTGCTTAGGTATGGAAGATGAAGACTGAGGGAGAATGGAAAATCAAAAATAATGAGGTTATGGACCTAGGTGACTGCAAAGATGGTAATGCCTTTGAAAGAAACAAGAAATTTTACAAGAGTGTTGATTTTTGAGGAAAAGAGAATGAATTCTATGTTGGATATGTTCGGGTTCAGATGTCTATGAGACATCTAGTGTGAAATGTCCAATAGATAGTTGATGATGTGATACTGGAATTCATGAGAAACTGAGTCTGGGTATATGAATCTGGGAGTCATCTGTTTAGAGAAGATAACTGAGTCTGTAGAAAGTAGATTACATCACTGTTCTAGTTGTTATTTAGTCCTGTCCAATTCTTCAGGCTTCCATGTAAATTCCAAAGATGGCTCTCATTTTTGTCTTTGTACTTCTAGTACCTCAGACAGCAATTAATGCATAGTTGTTATTTTCAAATGTGTCTGACTCTTCCTGACCCTATTTGGAGTTTTCTTGGCAAAGATACCGGAATGATTTGCCATTTCCTTCTCGAGCTCATTTTACTGATGAGGAAATTGAGGCAGACAGGGTTAAGTGACTTGCCCAACTTGTATCCCAAGGAGATATTAAAGGAGGGAAAGGGACCCACATGTGCAAAAATGTTTGTGGCAGCCTTTTTTGTAGTGGCAAGAAACTGGAAACTGAGTGGATGCCCATCAATTGGAGAGTGGCTGAATAAATTATGGTATATGAATGTTATGGAATATTATTGTTCTGTAAGAAACGACCAACAAGATGATTTCAGAGAAGCCTGAAGAGACCTATATGAACTGATGCTAAGTGAAATGAGAAGCACTAGGAGATCATTATACACAGCAACAAGACTACACCATGATCAATTCTGATGGGCATGGTTCTCTTCAACAATGAGGTAAGAAAGTCATATACGCCCAGGGAGAGGCCTGTGGGAATTGAGCGCGGACCACAACATAGCATTTTAATGCTTTCTGTGAATGTTTGCTTGCATTTTGTTTTCCTTCTTAGGTTGTTTTTTTCTCTTTCTAGATCTGATTTTTCTTGTGCAGCAAGATTATTGTATAGATATGTATACACATATTGGATTTATCATATATTTTAACATACTTAACATGTATTAAACTACTTACCATCTAGGGGAGGGGGTGGAGGGAGGAGGGAAAAATTTGGAACAGAAAATTTTGCAAAGGTCAATGTAGAAAAATTACTTATATCTTCTGCAAATAAAAAGTTTTAATAAACAAAACAAAAAAGTGACTTGCCCAAGATCATACAGCTAGTGCTGGATTTAAACCCAGATCTTTCTGACTCCAGGCACAGCTTTATCACTAAGCCACCTAACTGCCTCTCTGGTGATGTGGTCCTGGAATTCATGAGAGAGACTGTCTGGGTATGAAAATCTAAGTCATTTACTTAGAGATAATACTTGAGCTCATGGAGAATGGTTGACATCATCGAGAGAAATGGCATAAAGAGAGAAGCCCAGGACAGAACCCTAGGAAATGAAATATTTGTAAGAATATAGCAAAGGAGCAGGAGTGGCTGGTCGATTGAATGTGTTGGCACATGCCTGTTACTGTTACTGGGGAGGTTGAAGCTGGTAAGTCACTTGAGCTTGGGAGTTTTGAGTTATATAGTAGGGCTAACACCATCCCTTTCACCTCAAAATTCTATGGGCTTAGAGATTTAAGTTCAAAAGATGGTCCAAATCACTATTGATCAGAGAAATGCAAATTAAGATAATTCTGAGGTACCACTACACACTTTTCAGATTGGCTAAGATGACAGGAAAAGCTAATGATGAATATTAGAGGGGATGTGGGAATTACTGGGACACTGATACATTGTTGGTGGAACTGTGAACTGATCCAACCATTCTGGAGAGCAATTTAGAACTATGCTCAAAAAATTATCAAACTGTGCATACCCTTTGACCCAGCAGTGTTTCTATTGGGCCTATATCCCAAAGAGGAAGAAAAGGGACCCACATGTGCAAAAATGTTTGTGGCAGCACTTTTTGTAGTAGCTAGAAACTGGAAATGGAATGGATGCCCATTAATTGGAGAATGGCTGAATAAATTATGGCATATGAATGTTATGGAATATTATTGTTCTATAAGAAATCCAGCAGGATGATTTCAGAGAGGCCTGGAGAGACTTGCATGAACTGATGCTAAGTGAAATGAGCAGAACCAGGAGATCATCATACACAACAACAAGATTATATGATGATCAATTCTGATGGACATGGCTCTCCTCAACAAAGAGATGATTCAAACCAGTTCCAATTGTTCAGTGATAAAGAGAGCCATCTACACCCAGAGAGAGGACTATGGGAACTGAGTTATGGACCACAACATAACATTTTCACTCTTTCTGTTGTTGTTTACTTGCATTTTGTTTTCTTTCTCATTTTTTTCCTTCTTGATCTGATTTTTCTTGTGCAGCAAGATAATTGTATAACTATGTATACATATATTAGATTTAACATATACTTTAACATATTTAACATGTATTGGACTACCTGCCATTTAGAGAGGGTGGGGGGAAGGAGGGGGAAATTTGGAACAGAAGGTTTTGCAAGGGTCAGTGTTGAAAAGTTATCCATGCATATATTCTGTAAATAAAAATCTTTAATAAAAGAAAAAAAAGATTTAAGTTCAAGTCCTAGTTCTGACATTAATTATCTGTGAGCTTGGACAAATGAATTAATTACTATTTGGTTTCCACTTTTTAAAATGGAATGATAATTATAATAATAATACTTATAGTACTCAGTGTTATGATGAAGGTATTTTGTTATCAGTGAAATACTTTATAAGTGTAAACTGTTTTTCTTAAATTAACAAATAACTCATAGACCAGATAACCCAGAGTTTCTGGTGACATAATAGGCATTATACAAATATTTATTCCTACTTGAATTCATAGAGCAAATAAGTTCGTTAGTCAAGGAAATAATGCATTATGATATAGTAGTAAAATACTAGAAGTCAAGAGAGTAAGGTAGACCCCCAGTTCAATAAATTAACAAACATTTATTAAGCACCTACTCTGTGCCAGGCATTGTGCTAGAGGGTGAATAGACAAAGACAAAAATGAACCAGTCCCTGCCCTCATCTTGGAGAAAGATACTACCTTACTGAGAGATTTTTTTTTTCATTTGAAAAAAATGAGATTGTTTAGGTATTGTAAGAGTCAGTTCCTGAGCATCTATAACAAGGACCCAGCTCCCATCTTGGATACTGAGACACTTCACCCTTGGAACGGGGGAGTGGCAGGAAGTACCTAAAATTCTACTTCATTTCACTTGGCTAAGGCCTTAGTCCACTTTGTGAATATTGGTCTTAAAGCTCCTATAAGTAGGCAATTCTCTTGGACAGTGAGAGGCCTCTGGTCAAAGGTATGGCGTGGAGACAGTTCTTCCGCTGTGAGTGCTCCCTTCCCCCATCCTTTTGGCTCTGAGAACAGCTCAGCTCAGAACTCAAGTCCAGTGGGGTATTCGATGGCATCATTAAGAAGGGTGTGTGTGTGTGTGTGTGTGTGTGTGTGTGTGTACGCTCGAGAGCTTCAGAGAAGCGCCCGCCCCCGCCCCTGTGCCTCGGTTACCAAGACAACTGCATCCTAGCAGGGCGGAGTTTCACAGCATCTTTGGACAGAGCATGAGTGTGGGGGCGGGGTGTGTGCTTGTATGTCTGTGCCAGTGAGCGGCATGTCTGGGTCTGCTTTCGCGTGTTTCTGAGGGATGAGTGTTCGTGTGTGCACGGAGAGGGTGGCTCTTGTGAGTCAGTGTGCGAATGGGGGCGGGCTGCGTACTTGAGTGAATGTCCGTCTGTGTGTGTCGGGGGAGTTGGAGTGGGGACGGGGACGGGAGAAGCAATCATGCACGGATTGTGTTGTGTGCGTGGGGGAGATCTGTGACTGAATAGAGGCGGGGAGCAAATCTGTTGTGCAGTGGGGGTGGAAGCGGACAGTGGTTTTTTTGTGGAGGAGAGCTTGAGATTGTGTGTGCGGGGGTGGGGAGTATTGTGTGGTCGTGCAAAAATGTGGGGGTTGTGTGTGTGTGACTATGGGGAGGGGGGAAGAGGGTGTCTGTGTATACCGGAGGTAGAGGTGCAGTCTGCGTCTGTATGCGCCTTCAATGCAGCAAGCTCCCGCCATCGCCCCTCCCACTCCCCAACCTCCCATAGCCCCTGAGAAGGGCTTCATCATTTCCTCCGGCGGTCTCAACCTCTCCAGTTTTCTCAGAATCGACCAGCGGAGGCGGAGAGGAAAAATGTAGAACCCTGGATCCAGACGCTTGGATAATGGCTTTGAGATCTTCTGAAGAGAAGGGAAGAGGAGGTGTGGGTTCCCCGCCACCCAGCTGCGGTTCCCAGCAGGCCCTAAGCGCTGCTCACCAGCAGGTGGCATCTGGAATCTTAGAACAGCGCATGCTTCCCCACCAAACCCCCTCGGATCATCGCAGTAGGATGCCTTCCATGATCCTTCCAGCCCAGCTTTTGAGGGGGCCTAACACATAGAAAAATGGGTCATTTGCCTGAAGCCTGAGAGGAGAGAGGGACAGGAGTGTCTTGATCCCCTAAAAATGCTGTTCTGATCAGAATCTGGTGGACATTGAGGCACAGGGCTCTGAACTCCCAGAATCATAGAAGCTAAACTTGGGAGGGCAAGATTCACTGTCCCTTGAGGTAGCAGGACTTGAGAGGGAGTCTCAAAAAGAGAAAGAAGACAAAGCCAGGAATAGGGGATTCTTGGGCCAGGGGAACAAAGGATTCTACTGCTGGGGGATGGGGGTGGTGAAAGAAACACTCAGTCTAAGCACAGATAGGAAGTCACCCAGAGATGTGTCTTAAGGCTCCAGAAGAGTTCCATGTGTGTCTAGAATCCAAAAAACATGAATTGAGACCAGAAGTAGCTTATCAGACCCAAACCAGGCCCCAACAAGGATCGGGGCTAGGACCAGGACCAAGATCAGGTCCCAGAGTTATATCCAAGGATGCAGGTCAGGAGGCAAGAACCCAGGCTTGATCAGAGTGGGGCTGCAAATGTTCTGAAGGGGCTGAGGCCAGCACAGGGATGGGTACAGACAATTGGCTTTATTCATGGACACACCGAGGAGTCCCAGGATGAGGGGCAACCCCATGACACACACACAGGAGGGGAAGGATGTCTCCATGCCACAGTCACAACACACACCGCCCGGCCGGGTCAGGTTGGGGGTGACTCCAGTGAAATTTTCAAAGAGAGGGCAGGGGACAGAGGAACTGGAGGTAGGGGTGGAAATACATGGCCTGGCTCCTGCTTTCGGTTAAAAACACAAGTTCTTAGGTCCTAGAAGGGGTCTAGGCTACCTTGGAGAGCCCCAGGGGCCCAATTGTAGGGAGGAAGTATAGAAGACCCAGGCTCACCCAGGGAACCCCCAGACAGGCAGGAAGTACTTCAGTCTTAGCCTAGGCCAGGATTGATTTTGCTTAACTTTGTTTAAAAACATATGGGCCATGCTGTATCCCACCCTGGGAGAGGGGGTGGCTGGGGGAGGAGAATTGGGAGATTCCCAGGCTCTCCACCCTGCCCGCTGCCCCCAGGAGGGAGGGAGGGACAGACACCAAACACAGACTTCTGGGGAGGGGAGAGGAGCATGGGTCAGGAAGATTTGATGTTGAGGGGAATGGAAGTAGAGGTTAGCCCTGGCTCTGGGGGTTGGGGGGCCGGTTATTGTGCTGCTGGTGGGAGGGCTGGAGCCCAGCCATTATGCTTCTGGTTCATATTCCTGGTACTCCTCCTGTAGGGAAAGTTGGGGTGGGGAAAGAGATGAAAAGGAACCAAAATAGATTTTAGACCTAGAGCTATGGCATTGGAAGATCCCCATCTTTCCTCCCTTTCCCCCCTTCAGGACATCTCTCCCCCTGGAAACCTCCCTTCCCTCCCCATAGAGTCACAAAAGCTGAGTTTTAGTATTAGTACTGCCACTAATTTTTGTCAACCTTGGCCAGGCCTTCCTGGGGCTTTTATTATTCTCTTTTATAAAAGAAGCTCAGAGTAGATCAGGGGTTAACTTTTTCTGTGTCTCTGGCAGTCTCGTGATGCCCAGGAAGATCTTTTCAAAATAATGTTTTTAAATTTCCAGAATAAATTATATAGAATCACAAAGGAAAACAAGTATGCTGATAAACAATTATCAATTAAAAAAAAAAAAGTTCAAAACCCTAAGTTGGAAACCCCTGGGCTAGATGATTTCTAAAGTCCCTTTTCACTCTAGCATCCTGTCCTGTGTTCTTTAGCTTCTTCCAGGTTTGACATTCTGTGATTCTATGAGCCCTCCCCATAAGCAGAAAGCTGAAGCGCAAATTGGGGCCTGCAGGATCTCACATCTCCCAGGGTTTTTCCTATAAGAGGAGAGAGAACCCTGGAATCCTTGGCTCTGCCAGGAACTCCATTCTCCACTAAAGATAGTCTGGGCTTCCAAGGTATAAGGGAAGAGAGGGAGGGCTGTGTCTGGGAAGCCTGCCCTGGAGAATCTCCTGGGATGGACTTCACTGCTTACTTCCAGTGCAGAGCTTACCTGAGGGGGCTCTTCATAACTCTCTCCTTCAGTATCCAGCAGTGGCTCAGCCACTGCCTCTTCCCCAACCTCCTGGCCCACTTCTTCTGGCTAGAAGAAGAAACAGGAGAGCACTGAGGAACAGTCCTCAGTACCCTCTCAAGACAGAGACACTGACCCAGGAAAGAGAACAGGAAATGTAGGAAAAACAAACCCTCACCCTAGTACTTCTCCCACTTCTTTCCTAGTACAATCCTCTCTCTCCTAAGGGGGAGAAAATGGATGGGAGTGGGGACTGGGGGCATCTCCGCCTAGAGACTGTCCCTTCATCTGCTCTGCCACGAGCCCCCTGCTTTGCACTGCTCCCCCCGCCTTCCTCTGTGGCCTGGTTCCTTCAGCTGCTGCTATTCTGGGATAAGCTGGGAGGTAGCCGCTGAATGGTGAGATCCAAGATTCTCCCCCCTCCCCCTTCCCAGCTGCCACCCAGACCCAGGCAAATACCAACAGACAAAAGTGGTCTGCTGACCACTGCTCCCCCGCAGGGCACATATGTGGCCCAGTTACGTGAAGATGCACAGACTGAGCCCACAGGTATCGTGGGTCCATAATGCAATCTGAGCAGGCAGGACTATTATCTGTGGCTCACGGGCACGTATGGAATCACACGAGCAGCAACCACACCTGAGGGCTCGAGTCTCCCTATGCTTTGCGGACACAGGACAATCGAGGCACGTGTGGCTTGCGCATGCAGGTAAGGGGATCTCGATACCCCCAAGGGAACACCTGCGGCAGAGGGCGCCCAAGAGCCATGCACACGTGCAGCAATGCACCAGATTGGTGGGTATTCCTTTCCCCTATTCCATGTAACTTGTGCCCTTTGGGCAGAACATGAGACTCCACTCCCGAAGATCACCTCTGTACCAACACAGATGGACAAACACAAGTCATCCTGGAATGACTGACAGAGATTGCATACAAACATGCGATAGAAAGGACAAGCTCCCATGCAAAGCAGAGGCCACCGGAAGCTGCCAGGGTGTGTCTGAAGTGGGCGGGGCGGGGCCGATTCTCCCAACCCCCTCGCAGATCCTCGGTCCGCCTGCAGGGGGCGCTCACCTTGAGGTCTGTGGGGAACTCCTCTTTCTTCACCAGGCCCGTGGCAGCCGCAATATTTCCAGCCCCTGAGAACACCGCACCTCCCAGCTGGGACGCCTGCTCCTTAGTCTTCTCCGCCACTGGAAGGTGGCCGAATGGGTATCAGTGCATCGCCCCCTTGCGGCCAGGGCCGGGAGCGCAGCCCCTGCCCCGACCCAGAGGACTCCGCCCATTCCCTCCCGCAGGATTGAGCTTTCAGTGACCCTCCCGCCTCCCGGGATATCGTGGCCACCCTCCAGGCTTCCCGGGGCGCCCCCTGGGGCAAGGGCTGGAGAAGGGAGAAGGAGGCTGGTACCTGATGTGACGCCTTGTACCACCCCCTCCCGGGTCTTGTTTCCTGAAGAAAGAGAAAGGTCTGGAGTTAGAGAGTGCCGCCTAGAACGATGGCCTGAAAAAAAAGCATACTGGCCCTAGGGTCAGAAGGCCCGAGTCTCCTACAGTCACTTCCTTTCTCCGCCCTCTTTTTAGCCTTTTGTACCGTGAAGGGTTTGAATTATTTGATTTCTAAGGTCCTTGTATGATTATGATTGGGGGGGAGTGGCAGAGAATCCAACCGTAAGTAATCCTGTCCCCTAGCCACCAGACCAATATGGCTCAAAAGCAAAATCTGCCCAAGCTAGGGAGTCCTCCCCTTCAGTTGTAAGGAGTGTGTGTGTGTGTGTGTGTGTGTGAGAGAGAGAGAGAGAGAGACAAAGAGACAGAAAGAATAAAAACAAAAACAACAATCACAAGAAGAACAAGAACAAGGAAGACGAGGAGAAGGAAAAAAGAGAAAGAAGGAGGGAGGGAGACAAAGAGACAGATGAAACAGATACACAGAGAAGAGGAGGAGGAAGAGGGGGGAAGGAGAGAGGGGAGAAGGAAAAGAGAAAAAGAGGAAAGAGAGTAGAGGTAAGAGAGAAGAAGAGAGAGAAGGGGGGAGAGAAAGAGGAAAGAGAAGGAGGAGGAAAAGGAAAGGAAGGAGAAGAGAAAGAGAAGAAAGAAGAGAGGAAGAGGGAGAAGGGGAAGAAAGAAAAAAGGAGAGAAGAGAGAAAGGTAAGAGAGAGAGAGAGAAGGCGAGGAGAGAGGAGAAAGAGAAAAGGGAAAGGAGATAAGTGAGAGAGAGGAGAAGGGAGGAGAGGGAGAGAGAAAGAGGAGAAAGAGAAAGAAGAAAGAGAAGGAAAAAGAGGAGGAAGAGGAAAGAATCCAGATAGGCCTTTCTTTAGGACAGGGCAGCTGGACAGCCTAGACACAGGCAGCTACAGCCCTTGATGAGACCAGTCTAGTCTGCTCTTCCTGCTGCTGTCACCTGGTGGCCCTGAGGCAGAGGAGCAGGTCTCTCACCACCAACAATTTTCATGGACCCTCATTTCACTCATGAATTCTGTCCTATGGCAAAAATTTCCCCTTCCACAAAAGTGAATAGGACCTGAGGCTTTGGGTATCATTAACTGGTATATTAAGTATTTTGAAGGTTTAAGGCAATAATTTTTTTTTTTTTTTGCTAATAGAATCATGTATATCATAGCTCTTGAAAAGATCTAATCAAAGGAATAGGATAGCCCCAAGCTGTGGGGAAAGAGGATGCTTAACCAAGAGAAAGGGGCACAGAGTACTTCAGGAAAAGTTGGAAAGACATAAAGGCAAAGACAAAACAAAGGTGATGATGTAAATTGTAGAGTTCAGAAAACCAGCCTTTGAAGGGGATCAGAGAAAAGATACATAATGAATAAACGGGAAATACATGAATTATGCCTGTTTGACAGAGAATTGTGGAAAATAGTAGTTTTTACTAGACTTTAAAGGGGATGGGGAGTTGAGTGCCAAGCAGGGAAAGATTCTGTACCTTCAAAAACAAAAAGGGAGGTTTTAGGCAATCCTCGGTCTCAGTTTTTTTTTTTTTTGTTTGTTTGTTTTGTTTTGTTTTAAGGGGTAAAACAAGATTGATAAAGAGAATATTGCTCACCCAGGCATGAATCAACAAGCATTTATAAAGCATCTGTCATGTGTCAGGCACTGTGCTAGGCTCTGAGCTTTAGATTCATCGAGTTAGATTTGTAAGGAACCTTAAAGATTATCTAATCCAGTTCCTTCATTTTACAAGTGAGAAACTGAGACACAGAGAAGGAAAGATTTATTCCACAGCTACAAAATGGAAGAGTCAAGCTTCAAATGGAGCTCTTCTAAGTCCAAGCTTCTCAGAACTCTGTATCTTGGCTGATAGACACTCTTCCATTGCAGCCCTCTTCCCATTAGTTTCTCTTAAGTCTAGAAATACAAATGGCCTTTTTTTCAGCCTTAGATCTGGTGCCTATATAATGCTGATCAAGGAGCATGATGATGAAAAGAAATGAGGAGACTCCTCAACAACCATAGAGCAACATGAAGGAGTAGATAGAGAAATGAACAGGAGATAGGGAGACAAAAATGCATAGTATCACCCACTGAATCCCTACTAGACTCCTGACTAACCCCACAAGCCCATCATAATGATGATGATGAGGCACATTTTTAAGAAGTCTGCAAAATATTTCCCTGTAACACTTCTGTGAAGTAGGTAATGCACATATTATTATACCTGTTTTAAAGATAAGGAAAATGAAGATCAGAGACAATTTCTGAAAATACTAGAATGTGATTTAAAGGCACATAGTTAAGTTCTTCTGTCTCCATGTCCAGAGTTCATTTCATGATTCCATACCACCTTTAACTGCTTCTAACACTCTCCCCACTCCAACACCTGAACCCTGATCCCTCCTATAGTGATTCCTTCTGTTGACTCATTGTTCTGATCTGTTAACCCACTGACTCTTGTTCACTCCCTCTTTCTTCTTTTTCTCACTCCCTCTTGACCCCTCTCACTGACCCATCCTCCACCCATGTCTTTCATACTCTGCTGCCCTATGAGATGGTCTTCTGGGTAAAGCTTGTCTTGTCTACCTAGGTCAGACCAGGTCTTCCTGGGTGCAAAGGGGGCAGCTCTCACCAACATAAAGGACACCCTCCTTGGTCTTTTCTGCAGCCTCTGTGACCCCCTGTTTGGTCTTCTCTGCAGCAGCTACCACGCCCTCCTTGGCCATGGACAGGCCCTTCATGAACATGTCCATCTTGCTGGAATCTGTGGGGGCAGGATTGATGGATGACCTGTTGACCCCAGAGTGAGGTATCCTGGTGGAAATCCCTAAAGTAGGGGAGGGGAAGCCTTGTCCTTTCCCCTTTGCCTCCCTTCACAATGCCTCCCCTCTGCTGCCCCTACTTTGTTTAATCCAATTCCCTGGGGAGGCCCCTATCTCTTCCCATTCACAGTGGGCCAAAGTCCCAGTGTCCTTGAAGCCCAGGAAATTAGGAGGGGCTGAGGACTCCTTCATGGGGATTTTAATGGAATCAGAGCCACAGTACCAACTGAGGGGGGCACACACATTGACCCATAGACTTGCACTGACGCATGCTCAGTCACATAGGGACACACGAAGTCACACGCGCAGGCACACAGGCACCCATGCCATGAACTGGGGGCTTAGAAAATTAGACAGAAGAAACGGGATTGGGGCTACAAGCTTCACTGCTACCTGGATGCCTTTCAAGTTCCCCTAGTCCCCACTTTCCCTCAAAGCTCCGGTTTCTCTGCTCCTTCCTCTCCACCTCCCCCAGTGAGCTCAATCCCCTCCCCCAGATCTAAGGCTCCATCTTCATTCACCTCCAGACCCCAGGCCTTGTCTTCTCCAGTACCTTTCCCTCACCCCCAATTCCCTTTCACTCCGAGATTCCGTGCCCTCATTCACACCTGCAGCCCGGAGCTCTGTGTCCCTCCCTCCCCCAGCCCCAGGGTGACCTATGCCTCTCTCTCCCCCTCCCCACTTTTCGGCAGCCCCAGGATTCGGTCCTCCTCTCTCCCAATCCCTTCCTTCTACAATGGACTCTCTTCTATTGTAGGGAGACTCTCCTCCCCTCCCCTCCTCTACCCCGCCGCTCAGAACTCTCCCTCCTCCCAAGCCCCAGGGCACCTTTTCTCCCCCAACCCTCGCCAGCTCCCCAGCAGCCCCGGCATTCCCCCTCACTCCCACTGCTTTTTCCTCTATCCCTTCTCTGGTCGCATGGCTGCCTCACCTGGGCCCGGCCGACCGGGCTGGGGATGGATGGGTGGATGGATGGATGGATGGAAAGAGAGGGAGGGATGCGGCGGTGGTTGGTGGATGGAGGGACCGCGATGTCTCTGCGGGAAAGGCCGGAGCTGGGGTGGGAGGTGCTGGGGCTCTCAGATCTCTCCGGACTGGCAGGAGCACTGAGCCATGGAGCGTAACGCTGCGCGATTCGGAGGTGACAGCTCGTCCTCGGCCTTCCGAGCGCTCTCCCTGGTCCTGTTTGTCTTCCGATTCTTCCTCCCCTGTGTCTGCTCCTCTCTCGGCCGCTGCGGCAGTTCTGAGCTCTCGTCTCCCCCCTGGCGGTGGGAGCAAGCCCTGCTTGGGAGAGGGGAGGGGAAGAAATGGTGAGAGGGGCGGGGCGCGACTCTGCTCCTTCGTGATAGCTTGCCCAGGGCGGAGCCAGGTCAGAGGGCCTGTGCTCCTCTTTCCGAGTTTCTATGGTTTCTTAGAGCTGAAAGGGAGGTTAGAAGAAAAAATAGGATCGCAGACCCAGAACTGGCAGGAATCTCAGAGAACGGTCAGTCCGACTTCTTTATTCTTCAGAAGAAGGAAATTGGAGTTCATAAAGGTTAAACATTTTGCCCAAGGTCATTCAGGCTGCAAAGCCGTACAATTAGCATTCAAAGCTTTATCTTACCACTTAAAGCTTTTTTCCACTGGTCTCGTATTAGAAATCACGAGACACACATATAGATTATAATACACAAATCTTGTATTTGAATTCCCTTACTTTACAGACAAGATGATTGATTACCAGAGTGAGTAAAGAATCTTGCCTACATAATAATATATATAGATATAGATAGATAGATTAGATAGATAATAAACAAACAGGGGCAGGAATTGAACTCAGATTCCTCTATGCCAAATAGGGTATGCTTTTTACCACTTAGAATATTGCTTTAATACCCAGGATGTGCGGCTCTTTGCCCCGGTTTCCTGCCTAGTGTTGGATATGATCTGGGTGCTGGGTTTCCAATTAGAGACATCATTCTTTCCTCTTGTACCTTCCTCAGGTACCATGCTATGGGAGGGAAAACACTGTATTCAGAGTCTGCGTTTTGGTCCATCTTTTGACACATTTTCTGGCTGTCTCATTTCTGTTTTCTGACTTGCTTCAGGACCCAGCTAAAATCTCACCTGCAAGAAATCTTACCAAGTTTATCTTAATAGTAGTTACTTTTAGGGGCAGTTAGGTGGCCCAGTGGGTAGAAGCACCAGCTCTGAAGTCAGGAGGACCTGAGTTCAAATGTGACCTCAGACACTTAACACTGCCTGGCTGTGTGACCCTGGGCAAGTCACTTAACCCCAATTGCCTCAGCCAATATATATATAATTTACTTTTGTTGTTAATATATATATATACACACATGATAAATTGAAGATATATATTGTTTGTTTGTTTGTATGACCCACTACTAAGTCTAAATCCCAAACATCATAAAAAAGAGAAAAGGACCCACATATACAAATATATAATATATAATAAAGGCAGCTCTTTTTGTGGTAGAAAAGAATTGGAAATTGAAGGGGTACCTGAAAATTAGGGAATGGCTGAATTAGTTATGGTATATAAATATAATGGAATACTATTATTTTATAAAAAAATGATGAGCAGGCAGATTTCAGAAAAACCTGGAAAGACTTTCAGGAACTGATGTTGAGTGAAATGAGCAGAACCAGGAGAACATTGTACGTAGTAACAGCAAGATTGTGTGATGAACTGTGAATGACTTAATTTTTTGTTGGAAAGAATGGAAAATGGAGATTGTTGTCCACATCCAGGGAAAGAACTGATGGAATTTAAATACAAATCAAAGCATACTATTCTCACTTTTTTGGTTGTTGTTATTTTGTGTGTATGTCTTTTCCTCTTGTTCTGTTTCTTCTTTCATATCATAACTAATGTGGGAATATGTTTTACATTATTCCACATGTATAACCTATATCAGATTGCTTGCCATTTTGGGGAGGAGGGAAAAAAAATTTGAAAATCAACATCTGTTTTTTAAAAATGAATGTTGAAAATTATTTTCAACATGATTCAAAAAGAAATATGTAAAAAATGAATCTAAATGTATAACAAAAATGTTGTTTCTACATGTAACAGGAAAATTAAAATAAAAAACAAAAATAAAATTATCTTCACATGCAATTGGAAAAATTAAAATACTATTAAAAATAAAAAGAAAGGGGGCAGCTAGGTGGCTCAGTGGATAGAGCACCAGCCCTGAAATCAGGAAGACCCGAGTTCAAATCTGCTCTCAGACACTTCCTAGCTGTGTGACCTGGGCAAGTCACTTAACCCCAATTGCCTCAGCAAAAAAATAAAATAAAATAAAATAAAAATAAAAGAAATAAAATAAAATAAAAGAAATAAAAAAAAGAAAAAGAAAGAAAAATAATTAAATTGACTGTAAAATTGGCTAAGTGCCCTTATCTCTCTGAGTTGGTTTCCTTTTCAGAATGATTATCTGCATTACTCATGTGACAAGTGCTGTTAAAAAAAAAAAAAAGAAAAAGAAAAAATTAAATGGAAGTTATTCTTCTTCTAGCTTTTTCTTAAAGATGTGTATTCAAGTCATGTCAATAGCAGTGTAGCTTTTGACAAGTCACTTTATCTTTCTGAACCTCAGTTTTGCTGTTTGAAATGATAATACTAGAATTATAGATCAACTTGGAGAGAACCTTAGAGACCATCTAGTCCAGCCCCTTCACTTTACAGAAAAGACCACTGAGGTCCAGAGAGGTAAAATAATTTGTTTAAGGAACCATAAATAGGAAGTATAGAGGCAAGATTTGAATTCAGATCTTCGGATTCCAAATCCAGCATTCTTTCCATTGCATTATACTGTTTGCCTATACTGTGTGAAATAGAGAGCTAGCTTTAAAGTTAGGAAGATATATGTTCAAGTGTCTAACACATACTATGCTAAGAGTAGTGTTTGATTTCTCAGTGCCCCCGGGAACTCTTTTTGGCTATAAATTGTAGAACAGTTGCTAAATTGCATTTGTAAAGGGAGTTTCCTCACAGGGACTTTTCCCACCAAGATACATTATCCATATTACAAATCTGTTGTAAGGAAAGCACTTTGTAAACCAATATTGTTCTAAGAGTCTCAGAAAGAAAAAAGAGACTTAATTTTCATGCCCCTTCTCTTCTGTCCTCCTAGACTATTGAACTAAAGGTTAAAGATTGAGATAGATCTCAGTCAAGTTAAGGTTAAATCAGGAGATGGGGGACAGGGAACAGAAGTGGGGATAGATTTTGAAAATAAGGGTGAATGGATCAGTTCACTGGTTTCTATATTGTAGAATTACACTGATCCTTATATTCAAAAAATCTTGTGTTATAAAGATTCTTAGAAATTATCCAGTCTTGTTAAGTATTTTAACATAATTAACATGTAGTGCCCTTCCTGCCATCTCGGGGAGGGGAGGGGACTAGGGGGGAAAAATTTATAACAGAAAGCTTTGTAAGGGTCAATGTTGAAGAACCACCCATACATATGTTTTGCAAATAAAAAGCTTTAATAAAAAAATAAAAAGAAATTATCTAGTCTAATCCTCTCATTTTAAGCATGAAGAGACCAAGAGTTAAGAAGGAAAAGTCATTTGCCCAAAGGCACACAAATTAGTGATAGAGCCTGGCCTAGAATCTAATATTCTAATATGCCAGTCTGAGGTGCTTTCTCATATCATTCTGTTGAGATTGAAAGGAAACCCCAAAAGGTTGGGATTACAGATGGGTATTGTCAGATGTCTCAAAAGAATTTGTAGCCTCGGATCCATCTCCAAGTCATGGAGCAAAGTTTATTATAATGGTAACACCAATTGAAGTGAGCTAAGTTCCAAAAGAATTTAGCAAAGAATCAGGAGCAAGAAGACAAACTTATAGGAGAAAGGTAAAGAGACTAAGTATTTTTTGCTATTCACCGTCTATTCACACACCGTTTCAGGAACTTGGTTATCACTGACCAACAGAGTGTTAATCTGACAGTTAGCAATGTATTTCTTAGGCCAAGAAACTTTAGGATTATTGACA
>JAJPUD010008214.1:0-17844 GCA_023553655.1 Myrmecobius fasciatus
ATTTTCCCGGAGGCCCCTTGGCAGGTGAGTGCCCGCCGCTGGGGAGGGCACAAGCCGCCCCCCGCCAGCCCCCTTCGAGGGGTAACTCCGTCTGTCAGTTGCAGTAATGTCTCCCTCCCAGGACGGGCATGAGGCCGTGGTGGGACGCTTAGAATCCGGGTGCCCCTGCAGGGCAGGGCTGGGCTTTTGGCATTCCTGTGTAGGCCTGTGCCAGGCAACCAGTAAGCACTTGATAATTGCAGATTGGCGTGACCTTGCATTGCTCCCTCCTTCTGGCTGGTGGCCTCCCTGCCCGGCTGCTCCCTCTGTCTACAGTGAGCTCTCTTAACTGGGAGCATCCCCCCTTTAGGGCAGGGGAGAACCCCCTCAGCATTCTGCCGTGGCTGGCCAAGTGAGTGGAGAAGTGGTGTGGTCCTTCTGACAGCTGTCACCCCTATTTCAGAGGTGGGGGCCAGAGAGAGGGCAGGGCAGGGTCCAGGGTGGCACGGCAGAGGCTGGATTCAAACAGTCTGCTGTGGCGCCTGAACACTTCTCGCTGTTGCGCCGTATCTTATACACGTAAAACTCCCCATTTTCATCCACGGCGTAGACGCGGCGTGGTGGTATGGGTGACGACAGCCGCAGGAAGCCGTGTTCACGGGGGCTTCGGCCAAGCCCGCCAAGGGTGACGGGCTCTTCCCGCGCTGTTCCGGGAGCCCCGAAGCTTGGTGGTGGGCTGGTGAGTGTCACAAGGCGCAGAGTCCAAGGGAACTCCGCCGCATCCCAATGCGCTTCCATGAACTCCCTTCTCCTTTCCCGGGATAAGTGAAATCAGTGCTCTTGATGGCGTGATTGTCCAGCTGGCTGCAGTCCAGCCTCCTAGCTGGTTCTTGTTATTGTTACCATTGGCTGTGTGACCTGGAAAAGTCCCTGAGTTCCCAGCCTCTGTTTCCCCACCTTTAAAAGCAGGGCCTTGGAAGCGCTGGCCACAGAGGCCCTTTCCGGCTCCAGGTCTCCAGGCTCTGGGATCTCCAGTTCCTGTGGGGGTCTGCGTTTCTCTGGCTAGGGCTGCAGCATCCCCTCATCAACCAGCCCAGAAACCTTATGGAAGCACTAACTGGTTTTCCTTTTAAGTCCTCCCCGTCTAGCTGTTTACTGATCATTTCCTCATTTCCTGCCGTCTCGCTCTGGAAGAGACCGAACAGGCCAGCTAATCCACCCTCCTCACGGTAGAGGAAGCCGAGGCGCCCAGACGGGGCCACTGACTTGCCCGACGTACTGTAGGTGGTGGAAGGCAAAAAGAGACTTTGGCCCAAGTCCTTGCCCCCTCCCGCGCCTCCAAATGCTTTTGTTTTTTGACATTTTTGGCCTCTTCCTGACAATTAAGATAAGGTCTGTCCACGGCATCCTTTCGGTCTTCCTCACCTGAAATGTCATTCCTCCGGTCGTGGGCAGGGGGTGCAGTAGTACGCGCACCTTATGCAGATTTAAAAGCAGGATGGAGAAAGGTTTCCTTTAGCACAGAGAACGCTCACCATTAGCCCTGTCTTGTTTCTTTCAGATTTCCTCGATCAGGAGAGTAGATGCGAGATCCTGGATTCAGTTCTAATGCAGGGGATTTGGATGAAGGCGTCATCTAGGGAAGAACTTGAAAGAGCTGATTTCTGGGATTCTAAGATCAGAGAAGTTTGGGAATATCAGCAGGGAATCCAAGAGAAACAACTGGGGCGATTGACCGCTGCTTCCAGAAGTTCTTCGTTCCGGAGAAGTCCTGGTCAGGGTTCCCTCCTCGTTCCCCAACAGAGGGTCCCCGTAGCAAAGCAGTTCCATAAATATGATGTCCTCGGCAAGAGTTTCAAGCAGTTTTCAGACATAATTAAACATACTAGGATATCCTTTGGGAAGAAAGTTTGTAAGTATAATAAATACAGAAGACCCTTCAATTACCACTCCGAACTCATTCACTTTAACGCGGAGAATGGTGAAGGCGAGTCATACGAATGTAACGAATGCGGGAAGGTCTTTAGCCAGAGGAGATATCTCATTGTGCATCAGAAAATTCATACCGGCTACAAGCCCTACGAATGTAGCGAATGTGGGAAAGCCTTCAGCCAGAGGGGCCACCTGAATGCCCACCAGACTGTTCACACTGGACAAAAGCCCTTTATTTGTACTGATTGTGGGAAAGCCTTCAGCCAGAGGGGCCACCTGAACGAACACAGAAGTATTCATACTGGCGAGAGGCCTTTTGAATGTAACGAGTGTGGGAAAGCCTTTCACCGGAGGGGAAGACTTACTGAGCATCAGAAAATTCATATTGGAGAGAAACCCTTTGAATGTAGCGAGTGTGGGAAAACTTTCATTCGAAAGGGCAGTCTTACCGACCATCAGAAAATTCACGCTGGGGAGAAGCCCTTTGAGTGCAACGAGTGCGGGAAATTCTTCACCCGCAAGAAATCCCTTTTTTATCACCAGAGAATCCATACCGGCGAGAAACCCTTTGGGTGCAACGTGTGTGGGAAATGCTTCAGCAGGAGGGCGAGCCTTACGGAGCATCAGAGAATTCACATCGGTGCAAAACCCTTTGGATGCAACGAATGCGGGAAAGCGTTCAGCAGCAACTCCCGGCTTGCTCTGCATCAAAGAATGCACACGGGAGACCAACCTTTTGTGTGTAACGAATGCGGGAAGTCCTTTAGCAGAAGGAAAAGCCTCACCGCGCACCAGAGAATTCACACCGGAGAGAAACCCTTTGAATGCAGCGAATGTGGGAAAACCTTCAGCTGGAGGGGCAGCCTTATTGAGCATCAGAGAATCCATATCGGAGAGAAACCGTTCGGATGCAGCGAATGTGGGAAGAACTTCAGCCACAGAACAACCCTCGTTTATCACCAGAGAATTCACACCGGTGAGAAACCATTTACCTGTGAGGAGTGCGGGAAAGCCTTTAGCCGGAGGGTTCACCTGACTGTCCATCAGAGAATTCACACCGGTGAAAAATCCTTTATATGCATCGAATGTGGGAAAGTGTTCAGCCGGAGGGGCCACCTCAATGGGCATAAGAGGATTCATAATGGCCAGAAGCCCTTTGAGTGCCAAGAATGTGGGAGATCTTTCAGCCAGAGGGGGAACCTCACCAAACATCAGCAGGTTCACACGGTTGAGAAACCCTTTGAGTTGAGTGAATGTGAGGCCTTCAGTTACGACTCCCCCGTTCTCCAGCAGAGAATAAATCCAGGAGAAAAGCCCTTTGAGAGCGCCGATTCAAGGCAGATCTTCATTCAGGGGGAATCCTTGACTATTTCAGAAGGAATTCAGATGACAGAAAGAGAGAGTTTTTGAGTCGAATGCTTGTACTCCTTTGAGAGCCCATGCCTTGATCAGTGAAACTTCAGTGAAATTCAGACAGTTCATATTGGCAAAAATAATAATAATCCTTACAAATGTCATTAGAACACCTTTGAGGGCTAATTCACCTACCACCAGAAGTTTTGTCCTATTATTGACAAATGCTAATTAGAAATAACGTGGGAAAAGCTTTATGAAGAGTCGTCCTGTGCCAGGTACCAGAGATTGCAGATGGCGGAATTTCCCACCAGCCCAGAGAATCACAATATTTCTGATCTGGAAGGATCTCGGAGTCCGGCTCATCCCACCCATCCCCAAAAAGAAATCCTCTCCACAATTTAACTCAAGGTCTTTGCTTAAAGCCCTCCGGGGAGGTCCCGGCCACTTGGAATGGCTCTGAGAGCAGTTCATTTCATTTTTTTTCCTGGCTCTAGTTGTGAGAACTGTTCTTCTACCAAGCTTCCATTTACTTCTTTGTGATTCCCATCCACTGTCCCACTTCTTTCCCTTTGGACCTGAAGCTTAATTCACTGTCCATACTACAGTTCACCAGATTCTCAAAGATGCCCACCAAGTTTTCAAGTCTTCCCTCCCACCTAAACCCCACCCCCATTCTTTTCTTTTTCTAGGCTGAACATCCTCAGTTTCTTTGACTAATGCTTCTGCTGATATGGCCTGAACTGGAAATCTTTTGCCATCCTAATTGGGTTTCTTTGGCATTCCCCCTAAAATGTTCTCAGAACAGAGTCTAATAATCTTGATTTTGGCTAACCAAATCAGATTCTAGTGGGTCCATCTCCTCCTAGGTTGTATCTTGTGGAAGCTATACCTGCAAACCATTCTTTGCCCAGCTCACACTCCAAGGACAGAGGGAGACCTGTTTCAAGTCCTTCCTCTGCCACATGCTGACAGTATGGACTGAATGAGACCCCAGGCAGCTGTCCTAAAACAAACCATGAGAAGAGATGGTTTCAAAGAAAACTAGTGGGTGGGTGGGTGGACCCCCATAGTTATGGAACAGTATGTGAGTGGTGAAACAGCAAAGGAAATGGAGAAGGACAAAGCAGATAGTAGAAACCAGGAGGGATTATGGAGATCATAAGAAAATAGCCAGAGAGACAGGTGCTTAATAGTGACATGTTTCAAAAGGATGAAGAACATTTCAGTTGATATTGAAAGCATTTATTAAGCACCGGCTCTATGCCAGCCACTGTCCTAGGTGCTTGGGATACAAAGATCCCAAATGTATCAGAACCTTCTCTCAAAGACCTTATGTTGTTCTGTGTGGGAGAAGGGGGCAACAGGGACACAGATAAGTGAATACACACAAAGTAGCACAACAAATGAGAGGACCAGAAAAAGCTTCTTATCAGAATGGCTCTTGAAATGGACCTGGAAGAGCTTTCATTGGGCTGGGGTGAGAAAGAAGAGTATTTCAGGAATGGGGGATGGCTGCAGAGTGTCTGGAAGGGGCGAATGAATGGCATGAACAAGGCCTCTGAGACTGGAGCAGGCTGTGCTTGGAGCAGGGTGTGCTGGGAGAATTTCTTTTGATTATCCAGCTGGTAAGCCAGCACTGTCCACAGAGACAGAAAAGCTGCAACTAATGAGACACGTTCCATTTAGTGATATTTAACTAGTGATATTTAGATGTAACGTGAGAGAGAGAGAGAGAGAGAATGCTCAGAACAGTTGGTCATACAAAAAGAAAAAAAAAACTGCTTCAAGTAGAAAAGGAAGGTGCCCTTTGTAGGATAACACGTCTCACTAAACTAAATGGACTCTTCTATCACTTGTGACATGTACTTGTACTTTCAATAGGAAGCTATCAAAGTCCTCCTTTGTTGCAGTTGAACCTTTTGTACCAAACGAGGGGGAAAAAGAAACACTTAACAGAAATCAGCTATTGTAAGCTGGTCCCAGAATTCATGCTGGGGACATACAGAGCAAAAATAGCCCATCTAGAACAAAATGGAGTTTAGTTATGTCAACTCTTAACAGACCCCCTCAGCTCTTAAAAAAATGACTTTTGTTAGATGCAGTCAGCCAGGACAGGTAGGCCGGTGTCATGTGGTGGAGCTATGTGGAAGCTGAATTCTGAGGGATTGGGTATTTGACCTTAGAGAAGCAGTAGTGAGCCACTGGAGCTGTTTGAGCAGGGACATGCTGTGGATGTACCTGTGCTTTAGAAATGTCTGCTAGCTGTCTGGTGGATGGAATGAAGATGCAAGAGCCTGGATTTTAAGAGCCTCAGCCACAAAATAATGAGAGTTTGAACCAGCTTTGTGGTCCTGTGAATGGATAGGAATCGAGGGAACACCTTTATTCAGCACTTAATATATGCTGAGCACAGTGAAAGGAGACATGGGACAGCTATTGCTATGGAGGATTAGGACTGAGATAAGGGAATAGTAGTTATTCAAGATCTTTGGTTATATTGGAGAGAGCAGTTTCAATAGAATGATGAATTTGGAAGCAAGTGGGCTGGATGGGAAGGATAGAAAATAGATCATCTAGAAACTCGTTACAGGAATTTGATCAGGAAAGAAAAATGGATGAAAAACTGAAGTGGTAGGATCAAGTAAAGGGATTTTGTCTTAAGTTTGGGGATTCCCTAGGTCCAGGTGTGCTAGAAATGATTAAAAGAGCCGATTGTTAAATTCTCCTTTTAAGCATTCACTTCGGGGGAAATCAGCAAATGCTACAGATTAGGGCCTGATTTATTGTTTTATAGATTATCTAGACTTAAGAATATGAACTGGAGAAGGAAATGACAAACCATACCAGTATTTGCCAAGAAAATCCCATGGATCATGGTGTTGTGAAGAGCCCGACACAGCTGAATGACTATCACAAGAAGAAGAAAGGAATGGACATGCTCAAAGGGAGGGACTCCTTTAGGCAACCAGAAGACTTGAGATCAAGTTCGCAAGGAGCAAATTTGTTTTAAAGGAGAAGAGATCTCTTATTAGGTATTAAAACAAAGCACTAAATAGAGAATGATGGTGAAAAGTTGAAGTGTAAAATGGGAGAAGAGGAAATTCATGCTATGTGGCTTCTCTTTGCTTGCAGTTGGGTGCAAACTGAATAATGTTGGACCTAGAGTCAAGAAGGCTTGAGTTCAACACTTGGTGACTTGGCCAGGGTCACACAGCTAGCTTCCTTCCTCTAGGCCCAGTGCTCAGTCGACTTTGCTACCCAGCTGCCCTCAGGAAAACAGAAGTTGGGGCGGGACAGAGGCAGAGAATCCACTATAACCCTCTGAATACTTGGCTACCGCCGCAGCCCTCCTTTGGCCCTTGGGAGGGTGGCCTTTGCTTTATTCACCTTCACCTTTCCTGATTCGGTCCTATAGGCCATGATGAAGTGATGAAGGTGGGGAGTCACCTGGAATGAGTTCACAGGTTCAGGCCATTTCCAAGTCAAGCTTTATTATAATACCACAAAGTGGGCAAAGTTCTTACGAACTTGAATTAGCAAAGGGCAAGGTGGGATAAAAGCACCATTAATGACTTCTCTTTGGGTCTCGCCATTTATTCCTCTACAATGAAAGTATGAAAGGTCTTATCTCACCTTTAGAAAAGGGGATTGCTAAAGAAGCAATATTTGGCTTAGGTAGAACCACAAATTAATCCTACTAAATGCCCAGTATGTAGAGCAATGAATATCTGTGCTATAAATTGTTCTCAGTAATTTAGAAAGTGCATAATATTAAATGTTTTTTAAAGATGACACTTGTAGCCAAATCAGAGAGAAATAACATAGAAAAAGACTTATAGATCAGTCTCACTAATTAATATGAATTTTACCTAAAATATTAATAAGACTTACAATGTATTCTAAAATATTTACTATGGCCAAGTTAGATTTATAGCGTTAAACATATATACCAGAGAACATTCACCATTAGAAGACATTTAGCATCATTACACAAACTACAAAAACAACAATTGTATCAATAGAAAAAAATCTTTTAAAAAGTACATTACTGCTTGAATGAATGGTATAGCCTATTGCTGTACTAGTCATGCAATTTAGGGGTTTATAGTACTAGAGAAAAATAATACAATTCATCTAATGGAACAAAAGATCTAGAATCTCAAGGGGAAATAAAGGGGTAAAAAGCAGAATTGAAAAGGGGTTAATGTTATTATAAAGTGGTATTGTCAGTCAAATAAAAGCATAATGCCTACTAGTTGCCAGGCACTGTGCTAAGTGTTTTACAAATATCATTTACAATATTTTTCATACTCATGCTGACCACAAATTAACGACATTGCATTGTATTTTCATTTAAAAAAAATTTTCCCAATTTCATTTTCATCGGGTTCTAGCAGAAGTTTTTCAGGCAGTTGAGTCTGCCAGCTCTACCATAAACAGTAATTACCAGAATTATTTGTTACTGGTTCAAAGAGTAGAAAAGTAGATTTGGGTTCTTGAATTGATGGTGTCTTGGACCAACCTGTTTGTTTGCTTCTATGTCCTGCTTGTCTAAACTGAACAGCTTTTCTATTTTTGAGATTGATTGCTTTATCTGCGTGCCATAAGAGTTTTGGCATGTAATTTAATTTGTTATTCTTTTCATTAATGTATTTTTTTTATTTCTGTAATTTGTTCTTTCATTATTACGAATGTCATTATTTTGGTCAACATCTCATGCTCGTGTGTGTATATAATTACAATGTGGCCTATAAATAAAGCCTGAAACAGATTAGAATATAATTGGGAAATATTTAATATAAAAATGCAATAGGACATAATGAGTTTTCTAAATCAATTTGTGGCCCCCATTTCTATTTCAATTTGATACTACTGCTTTACATGAATGAATTCATGGTCTGACCCCAAATTTGTAAATGTACTGAAAATTACATTTGATATTTCTTATTTTTACATGTATTTATGATTTCTCTTTGCTAGCACATGTCCAGTTTTTGGTAAAGAAATACCAGGTGATGAGAAATAGGTATTTTTAAAAATATTCCTTTTCAAAAGTAGTCATAAGTTATTCAAATCTTTTAAAAACCTCTTTTGCCATTTTCCTTCTTAACTTTTAATTAGACTTCTCAAGTTCTGAAAGACTAATATGAGTGCCCATAATTGTGTGTGGCTTTTAATGTCTCTTTGTAGCTTGGTTACTTTTTAAAAAACTACTTAGTAGCTGTAGTTAATATGTAAATATTTAGTAATGATATTGTTTTATTACTTGTAGTGCCTTTATGTGTAACCTGATTTTCCTGTTTGTTTTTTTGACATTGTCAGTTTTTATTATTGCCTTATCTGAAATGGAGATTGCAATTAAAAAAAAACAAAGGATCATCTAAATCATAGTACAGTCTCTTCCAGCCTGTTATGATTAAGTTTGCATTTCTTCAGTAATTCATTTGTATTAACTTTTTTTTCTTTACCTCCTTTCTCCTTCTCTTACTTTTTTTTTTTTATTTTATTGAAAAAAAAAAGCAGAAAAGGAAAACAGAACAGAGCAGAACAGGTGACCAGCAGAACATCGAGGAGGATTCAAAATCTATAAAAATAAATTACTAGTTCAATAAAAGATATATAGGGGCAGCTAGACAGTGCAGTGTTGTGGATAGAATACTGGCCCTGAAGTCAGGAGGACCTGAGTTCAAATTTGGCCTCAGATTCCATCTTTTCTTTATTTCTTTGTAAATTGCCCTTTTGTTCTCTACTGTGCACTTTTTTGACTTTATTCTTTTTTTCCCCTTTCATCCCTTCCACTTCCCCCAGACAGGCTGTAGGTAAGTACATATATATTTATATATACATACACACATACACACCCCTGCCCCCACATAAATACATATGCATTCACACCCATTTCCATATACATGTATCTATATATGCATATACATAGAGCAACATGTATACATATCTACATATACTCACACATATTAACCCATCTGTAACCATGCATCTAAAATCATATTAGTATGGTTGACATATGTAAATTTTTCTCTTGAATGAATCTTTAAATATGATTGTGTCTAAGATCAATGATTACTAGCTGTACTTTTTTTTCTAATAAATTCTACTGATCCTTATAGTGTTTGTGTATATCTCTTCTTTCTTATCCCTGCTAATTCTTCTGCTTTAATTCTGCTCCTTAACTTGCTTTGCTGTTACTTAAGGTCTTGCCACTCTTTCTTGTCTTCTCCCACCCTTTGCTTTCTCTTTTGCCCATCCTTCCCCCTTCATTTCTTTATGATTTTGAAGGATGCTATACCCTTCATGGTATATATGTAGTGTTGCCTGTTGAACCCATTTCTGAACTATGAGCCCTCCATCCCTCCTAATGCCTTTGTCTATTTTTCCTCTGCACCTCATTTATACAAATCTTTCTTTTGAGCTATCCGGTTGCTGATGTCAATCTTAAATATATGGTATGCATTTCCATATAAAAAATAATTTGTCCATGTTAAGTCCCTTGATATTCATCTTGGATATTGGATCTTATATGTTAAATTTTCTACTGAGTTCGGGTTTGGTTGAAAAAAAAAAAAGTCCTGAAAATCTGCAAGTTTGTTGAATGTCCATTTTTAGGTTACTGTCTTTTTTTTTTTTTTTCCCTGAGGCAATTGGGGGTAAGTGACTCACCCAGGGTCACACAGCTAGGAAGTGTTAAGTATCTGAGACCAGATTTGAACTCAGGTCTTCCTGACTTCAAAGCTGGTGCTCTAACCACTGCACCATCTAGCTGCCCCTGAATGTCCATTTTTAAAAATTCAATATTATGGATAATTTTAGTGGATATGATATTTTTGGCCGCAGATCTAATTTTTTTGATTGTCAGTAGATATGACTTGTATTCTTTTATTGTGACTGCTGATAAGTCCTGTACAATTCTAATTATACCTCCAGCATATTTGAATGGTTTTTTTCTTCTTTCTTGTAAAATTTTCTCTGATCTGGGGTTTTTGAAATTTTGCAATTATATTGCCATGGGTTTTCTACAAAGGATCTCTTTGAAGTGGTGGTTGGTGGATTTTTTTTAAATAACAGTTTTTATTCATTTCATAGATTTTGCAAATATTTATTAAGTCCTTACTATATATAGTACATTATTTTAGGAACCTCAAAAGAAGTTTACAATCTAATAAAGGGGATATGATAGGTACACAAATTTTTAAAAAGTCACAAGTTTGTTGTTAAGTCATGCCCAACTCTTCATGATCCTGTGGAACCACCTATATATTCTACCATCTCCCTATGTCTGTCCAGATTCACATTTGGTGTTTCTGTGACACTATCTTTCCATCTCATGTTCTGTTGTCCCCCCCCTTTTTTTTTTGCCTTTGATCTTTCCCAAATCAAGTTCTTTTCCAAAGAATTCTGTCTTTTCATTATATAGCCAAAGTATTTAAGTTTCAGTTTCAGTATTTGACCTAGCGAATACTCTTGAGTTAAGTTCTTATTTTTTTCTTTCTTTTTAATACACAGTTTCTGAATCATGTTGGGAGAGAAAAATCGGAAAAGGGAAAAACCATGGGAGAGAAAAAAAAAACCCACAAAAAAGGAGTGAATATAGCATGTATTGATTTACATTCAATCTTCACAGTTTTGTTTTTTGTTTTTTTTTTCCCTGGATGCAGATGGCATTTTCTATCCAAATTCTATTGGGATTGCCTTGGAGATTGATGGATTTTTTCTATTTTCATTTTCCCCTTATTTTCTAACACTTCAGGACAATTTTCTAGGGTTATTTCTTGCATTAATTGTGCAAGGTTCTTTTCTTGGTCACAGTTTTCAGGTAGTCCAATTACTCATATTTTCTCTTCTTGATCTTCAGATCTGTTGTTTTTCTTATGTTTCACGTTTTCTTCTATTTTTTCATTCTTTATATTCTGTTTTGTTCTTTCTTGGTCTCTTACAGTTTCACTGGCTTTCCCTTGCCCAATTCTAATTTTCAAACAGTTATTTTTATCTTTAAGATGGTAACTCCTTTTCTAGTTTTTTTTCCCATAATCTTGTTTTCATTTCATTTTTTTTTTTAGTTTTTCCTCAGTGTCTCTGATTTTTAAATTCTTTTTTTTTGATTTTCTAAATTCTCTCTGGGCAGGGAGCCATTTAACATTACTCTTTCTTGGGGATAGAAACAGCTTTTTTTTTTTCAGTGTACTCCTCTGAAGATGAACCCCAGTGTTCCCTATTCTTTGCCAGTTCATTTTTTTTTAAATGGGAAGAATTAGTATAAGCTTCTCTAATCATGGGATGGAGAGATGGGTATCTCTGGCTTCATTTTAGCTTTCCCCTCTAACCTGGAACCCCAAACTAAGAGCTCCATCCTGCAAGTGCTCACTGCCAGTAGTGTGCTTATCCCTCTGCTTCTGCAGTCCTAATGTGCTGGTTTCTTCTTCCTCAGGGCTGTGACTAAGCAGCACAGTTGGGCCTGGTGTTCCTGATGAATATGTTATATTGGAAAGTAGCAGGTTCTTCACTAAAGGTCTTTTCATGAATATTGGGAAGATCAATGCATCTGAGTAGGTTATAGAGAGGCTGTTTATCAAGGCCTGGATGGCCACTTGTGATTCTGTGGCTTTGTGTTCACACTGGTCATAGTGCTTGGAATTGATAAGAAAAATTTCAAGATGAATAACCATCCTCATCCAATACAATCAAATTTAGGAATTATCCATCAAATATGTAACACAATGCTAGGCACTAAGAATACTGAGACAGACCTGGCTCCTCTCTTGGAATTTATAATCCATTGAAGAAGTAATGAGACACATCAATACAAGATTATGATCCATGAAAGTATGTGTTCAATCCAAAGGCAAATGAGGATCAACTTATGTTATCTGTCCCATAAGGTGATGCTTGACTCGTATAGGAGAAATTTGCAAATGAATTTGTATTTATTTTGTGTATATTAGTCCCCCATAGAAACTAGGAAACAATATGAGGATACGTGTGTGTGTGTGTGTGTGTGTGTGTGTGTGTGTGATTCTTGTCTTTTATGCCCAGGGAACTCTGGAAAATTTCCTCTCAAACTATTTTTAACCTTCTGGCCTGTTTTTATTTATTTTTATCTTCTGGTCTGTTTTTAACCATCTAAGGAACTGTCTTCATCCTGGGGTATTGGAATATATATATTTTTAAATGCATTATTTGAATTTTTGGGTTTTGAGTGATTCATTGAACCAAATGCAGAAAAAGGAAGCAATATTGTTCCAATAAAAAAGCAATTATGTGAGAATTGAATGGGGATTTGGTTTCCACAGAGGTACAGAAATTAAATTGGATACTTGAAGAGATGATAATTAAATTAGAAAGGTGAGGTTGAAGCTTAGGAAATGGACCATGGGTCTTGGAGGAAGGAAACAAAGCTAATAAAAGGAAAATATAATTAGGGGTAGGGATTTAGAATAAGAAAACATTGAAATACATTGTAAAATGTACTCACATCTTATGGAAAAAATTTCCATTCAAATTACCATATTAATATCAGTTATCATTTTATCATGTTCTGGTAATCATAGTTAAAGAAAAGGATGTACTTCCAGTATATAGTAAGCAGGAGATAGCTCAATAGATAAAGAACTAGATCAAGAAGGCCTGAGTTAAAATATGGCCTCAGACATTCACTAGTTCCGTGAGTCTGGCCAAGTACTTTCACCTCTATTTGCCTTAAGCCAGTGAAGAAAGAAATGGCAAATTACTCTAGAATCTTTGCCAAGAAAATGAACAATGCAAAGAAATAGAAGCAAACAATAAAATGGAAAATTAGAGATGTCAAGGGAACATTTTATGAAAGGAATGGGCATTAAAAAAGACAAATACTTAATAGAAGCAGAAGAGATTAAGCAGAGGTGACAAGAATATACAAAAAAACCATACAAGAAAAATCATAACAAGAAAAAAACCATACAAAAAAAAAGCAAACCACGTTGATGTGGTTACTGATCTAGAGCCAGACATTCTGGAGAATGAAGTTAAGGAAACCTTAGTAGCACTAAGGCTAATGGAGTAATGGAATTCTACTTGAATTACTTAAAAATCCTACAAAATGATGCTGTTAAAGTTCTGCCCTTAATATCTCAGCAAATTTGGAAAACTCAACAGAGGCCGCTGGATTGGAAAAGGTCAGTTTACATTCTGATCCTAAAGAAGGGCAATGTCAAGGAATGTTGAAATTACTGATCATTACTGAATTGTATTCATTTCAAGTGCCACCAAGGTGATGTTTAGGGTTTTAGGAGTTAGGCTTTACAATATGGGAACCAAGAATTACCAGAAGTGCACACTGTTTTTTGAAGAGACAGAGGAACTAGAGACCAAATTGCTAACATTCTCTGGATTATAGAGAAAATAGGAGAGTACAAGAAAAGCATCTATTTCTGCTTCACCAGCTCCACTAAAGCCTTTCACTATATGGACCACAACAAAATATGACAAGTCCTCAAAGAAATGGGAGGGCCAGATTATTTTACTTATCTGTGACTTGAGAAATAACAGAATCAGACATGGAACACTTGATTGGTTTAAGATTGGAAAAGAACTACAACAAGCCATCCATTGTCACA
The DNA here is from genome assembly GCA_023553655.1 of Myrmecobius fasciatus. Taxonomy (NCBI): domain Eukaryota; kingdom Metazoa; phylum Chordata; class Mammalia; order Dasyuromorphia; family Myrmecobiidae; genus Myrmecobius; species Myrmecobius fasciatus. The sequence goes on from JAJPUD010008214.1 coordinate 13,872, forward strand.
TTTTTCTTGCATGGCATGATGAATATGGAAATATGTTTAGAAGAATTGCATATGTTTAACTTATATCAGATCTTTTGCTATCTTGGTGAGGAAGGAGAGGAGGAGAGAGAGAAAAAAATTTGGATCACAAGGTTTTGCAAAAATGAATATTGAAAACTATCTTTGCATGTATTTGGGAAAATAAAATATTATTTAAAATAAACAAACAAACAAGCAAACAAAAAACCTTATAACACATTGAGACTAAATTGATTTAAAATACCTATTACTCCAGGTGTGATTTTATCATTTTCATAATCAATGGTCAGACAATTGTCATAAAAAACTTCTATATAATAAACAAACTTGTTAGTTTTTCTACCTGCCCTCTCTCCCCTATCATCCCATTCCCACTCCTCACCCATATACACACACTTGGGTTTTGATAAGTCCCAATATTTCATTAAATCACTTCATTACTTTAGAATTTAATAACATTCTTTAAGCAAGTTCTTTCCTAGGGCTATTGAAATTTTATGACTTTTCCCAAAGAGAAGGTCCCAAGGAACCTGGTAAGTGGTTTTTTTTTTTTTTTTTTTTTTTTTTGTACTCCAAGTACAAATTTTATTTCCATCTTAGGGAACTTTATTTATTTATTTATTTTTATTTTAAAAAATTTTTTTAACCTGGTAAGTTTTAAAAGAATTTCACAGTAAAATATTATTATTACCCAAAGAGTAAAGTATTATCATTCATTTTGAAGCAAAATATATTCAATTAAATACTTAGCAGTTTTTAAACATTGTAATCACATTCTCTTAAAAACTCAACTTATAATTTCACAGAATCTACATTCAAAGAGGGCATAATTACACCACCCTCTAGAAATCACTTGCAAATTGATAGCATTTCTTATACCATGATTTTTCAAAAATCATAAGAAAAATTAGAAGCAAAATAATATACACAATATTATGGATTTTAAAACATGAAACAGAACATATTGCCAATTAAATGACATTGATTTAGTTGAATGTTTTTTCCTATTATCTTATATCACTTCATGTATCAACTAATTTGACACTCTATTCTAACTATTCAGAGACTAGTAGAAAAATTTTTATCTACACTTTTCATTTTTATTCTTATAGTTGCTAAATATATCACCTTAATGTCAATTTTCAAGTGTACTTTGCATTAATGTCTGATTTACTTAGAGAAGGTCAAACCATAATTATTCTAATTGGAAAACATATGACCTTAACTGATACCACTTTATAATTTAGTTTAGGACAAACTCAGTATCATCAAAACTAGATTTATAGTTATAAACATTATTATACAAAGTCTCAATCTTCCCAAGGGCCATTTGTTGCCAGCATTTCAAATGATGGAGCCCAATTTAGACTAAGAAACGTCTTCCAGTGAGTGTAGTGCCAAAATTTTATCATGGTAACCTCACATTTTCATTCCCCTCTTTTGGGGTTCATGCAACTTTTCTGAAATATGGGAATTGCAAACACAACCTCTGTTAGGTAGCAATGAAATTATAAATGATTATTCCACAAGCAAAGAATAGAGTATCGCCTTCCACTGTTCCTTCAAAGACAGAATTTTAGTATGCTATACTTAAATAATATGTCCACAGTTCCCATTTGGTAAATATAACTAGATAGAATAGAGTATTTTAAATTTCACTCCATAATTCAAGCTATTTTTTTTTTCATTTCAAAAAGCACATTCAAATTAGTGAAACAAAACTCAGAGATCATGAAAAATTTTAAAAATGATCTTTTTATCTTAAGGATATATTTACATGTATAAAACCTCTTTAAACCTTTTTTCCCCTAAATTCAATATTTCTCATTGCCTTTTTGTTGAGATTCCCAATCTCACCATTAATGAGAATGGACCCCACTTTTCTGCAAAGTTCCACCTATTCTTCTTCTCTTATTTGTATTTGCACCAACCTTCTCTTGGGTTTTTTCCTCCAATTGATGTTAATTAAAGTCTTTCAATCTTTACAGCAACCTTATCAGTTCAAATCACAGTTTGGAAATTTACATTAAAGATAAGATATTTCAGTTATAAATATCTGTAAGCTGGGGGAAAGGTTTTCTTTCTTCTCTATTTTTATTCCTACAATCTCAACTTGGCCAAGATTGAGAAGACCGAGAGTAGACTAAGTCTTTTTGAAAACTCTGGAATACTTGGCCATTTTCCCTGCCTGTTATAAACCATATCTCCCCTAATCAAAGGATCAGTGGAAATAAATCCCAGTTTATTAAGAAGATGAGTTTAGTATCAGAATTTCAGAGAGACTTCAGGGAGAGCTGATTTAGGTGTGATACTTAAATTTATATAAGATTATTATTTTAAAGATCCTTCTAAGAATCAAGGATATTTGGCCCCGGAAGTTAATCCTATCCAAACATTTTCACAAAGGTTTTTAAATCAGAGCTTAGACAATTTGGACCCTTAAAAAGAATCTTTCCCAGTTATCCAGACCACCACCTGACTTTAGGAGAAAATGGACTAACCAGATCCTGTACTCTTGAACAAGCATCTGAGACACCCAGCTGGAACCTAACTATTGAGAATCATTGCAACCAATTTAGTCAATCTCTCAAAATAAATTTTAATGGCAGTTCACTGAACGTTGGTGGCTGAAATGACAGTAAAACCGATCATTGAGAAACAGAAAGTATGAGGTCCTCAGGGGATTTCAAAATAAAAACATATGATAGGCTTATGATCAGTGGTTTTTTGTTTTTTTGTTTTTTTTTAACCAGGATACAGAACCGGACCAAAAAGGGGAATCTCTCATTAAACCAATACAATGTTTCTATCAGACCAGGGCCACTGAACTAGACCAACACCATGGGGTAGAACCACAATCCAACCAGGGCCAAATCCCAGGACTAGAACCAGACCTTCTCTGGGAGCCATTTGACAGGACTAAATGTGTTTGTTGGCCCAAAGGTTAGATGCCCTGAATGGGATATATTTATACAGACAGCAGGTATACCCTTGGAGTTGTCTATGAGTTTGGGATGATTTGGAGACAAAGATTTCCTTGCCTTCTCTAGGTCCACTATAAAAAACAGTCAGCATGGGGCAGCACCGTGGCACAATGGATAGAGCACCAGCCCTGACGTCAGGAAGGCCTGAGTTCAAATCTGGTCTCAGACACTTAACATTCCCTAGCTGTGTGACCCTGGGCAAGTCATTTAACCTTAATTGCCTCAGCAAAAACAAAACAAAACAAAACAAAAAAACAGTCAGCAGGTCAATTGGCTCCTATTGAAGGAAAAGGCCATTAAGATTCCTGGCCACTCAAGAGGTCATTTGCTGCATGCTGAGGGGATGTCCTTGATGACCAGGGCAGCCTTAGACCTTCCTGTCTCTATCACTCTCTCTTAGATTCCCAGCCCCCCAACCCTGCTCTCCGGATTTCAGTGCTCTTTGGGCCTCCTTTAGGAGGAATACTGGAGCTGTCTCGGAGACCCCCAAAGGGAGGCACAGTTTTGCTTGACTCCTGTGCCTTCCTCTGATGGAGTTCTTGCGTTCCTTTAGCCATTGTGACATAAGCCTCTCAGTTTGGCCCACAATTGCCAGTGGGTAAGCTTCCAGCAGACCACTCAAGTGGCTTACCAGCTGTCCTTAAACTCTTATCACTGCTGCTGGGCAAGTTCCACCTCCCTGATGACCCTTTCTGCAACTGGCAGATGAATTTCATCCAACTCTCTCCAACCTCTGGATGCAAACAAGCTCTGATCATAGTCTGCCGGTTTTCCCAGTGGTTGGATGTCTTTCCATGCTGAGAGGTCATGGCCATTTCCCATTTGGTTTGCCCTTCGGGAAATTCATGGTGGCAGGGGGTCCCATTTGACCAGGAGAGCTGCTTCTGACCTCTTGGCTCTGACCCATTTTGCAGCACCTCCATTGTGCTCTCATCCCCAGCCTTGTAGGCTAGAGGAGTCTTTAAATGTTT
>JAJPUD010008214.1:17854-62603 GCA_023553655.1 Myrmecobius fasciatus
CCCCCCTTTGGAAACCTCTCCCTGCATCTGACCAGGGTAGGAGAGCAGCCGAAACCTGAGGTAGATGGATCTCCCAAGATTCTGGATGAGGGTAGAGCATTACTGAGGACTCCACGCTTTATCTTTGACTTTATCCTCTGTCCACTTGCTCTCTCTGGTCCTATTTGTGTTACTGCTCCTTGACCTCCCTTGTGATGTGTACTCTTGGCAACCAGGCAACCCGTCTGGCCTTGGTCTTGTCTCGGTGGTTATCTCTGCAGTTTTATGTCTCTGGTGGCCAGACTTGGGCGCTACCTTGGAGATGTTTGTTATCCTGCTTCCGAGTGATGGTGGGGCTGTTCTCACCCCCAGGAGGCATTTTTACTGATCCCCTCGCTGTCTTTGTACATGAAACAACTACTCTGCCCTTGAGTCTACCCTCCTCGCCTACCTTGTAGGATTGCAAATTGGGTCAATACAGTGTCCCCACTTGCCACATTTTCTTCTGGACCTTCTCTGTGTGTCAATGACCTCCGTGGGATCACTATTATTTGGGGTACCCTCATCCCATCTGCAGTAATTTCTAACTTCTCCCTCTGCACACCTCCTGGACATCCACCTGGTGCCTGGCACATTGGGAGCTTACCCCATCCTTAGCAATCACACTGGGGTGAATGGAGGGAGATTCTCAAAACTCCCCTCGCCCCACTCTTTCTTCTTTCTCTGCTAACTTTCGCCTACCCAACTGACCCCACGGCACAGGGACTTCCGCTAATCACTCTGAAAGGGCCATCTGTTTCTCTTCCTTCCCCTGGGGAGGGGACTTCTCTGACCACCATCTTCACTGCCCTTGTGTGCAGATACACTGTCAAGGGAGACTTGACTGGATATTCAGTGGTCCTGCCCACAGCCTGTTACGGCACCCACCTTCCCCGAGCTCTCCCCCCTCGGTGGCTGGGACCTGTGTCATAGTCACTGATCATGACGTTGGTCACTGACATTTCTAGAATTTATTCAGCGGGCTCCCTGGAGGAGGGGGCAGGGTTGCTTCCCCCACACCACAAGAGTTTCTTGTGCTATTTTCCCCCTCATCATTTCTTGTGCCTCAAGGCTCGGGATGACAGTCACTGACCCCAATGGGTCCAGTAATCCGTGGAACTCCTTGAAGCCTCCATCAGTCATGGCACCAGTTGCTGCCTTGACCCAAAGGGGGAATGGTGAAGCCGACCACTCTGCCATCCTTTTACTGGACTCTGGCACTTATTTGCCTGGTCCTGTGTCTTCTCCAGGAAAATGTCACCCTCTGCACAGGATTTCCATGCCCCAAGCCTTGTCTCTGTGCAGATGAGTTTGGCTGGGCCATCCACCTTCCCAGTCACCCCTCCCAAGAGTCTATAACCCCAGGAAAGTTGGCTGAGGACACACAGAAGCATCCCAGTTTTTTAAGAAAAGCGACCCCCCAATGCAACAATTCTTGCAAACCCCACCAGGAGCTCTGTTCCTGCTGACGAAACCAAGCCTGCTGCTGGGACTTCCCTCGCTCCAGAACCAGTAGTGGCTCCCTACGGCCCAGGTCAGCACAAAGTGCTGCAGGTTCGGGGCTCTGGGCTCCCCACTCCTTGAGCACACCCCTCGGGGCTCCCCCACCCTTCCTTCCTTTGTCCGGGACAGAGCGGACTCAGTATAGACTGGTGGCAGATAGTAAGCTCCCAGAGGGCAGGCCCTGGCTTTTGCCCCTTTTTAAACAAATCACCAATGGAGAGCAGGGGACATGCATACGGGAGGGGCTTCACAAAAGCTTGTGGCTGACTAATGGAGAATCCACATAAAGCAATGCAGAAATGAGGGTTGTTTCCCGCCATCTGGGAGAGGGGCGCAGACTGGACCACGCCCACCTGCTGCCGGGACCCCCCTCGGATTCAGCAAACTTTGCCGGGTTCCCGCCTCAGACTCTCCAGCCCCCCTGCAAGCTACAGCACAGCCAGGAAATGCGCATGTGCACGCAGTCGCGCTGGACTACACTTCCCAGAATCCTTGGAGCGGCGGCCGCGCTCGGTTCCGGAGCTTCTTTCTCGGGATTCTCGCTGGCCGCCCCGCAGCCTAGGCAGCCCCGGACCCCGTTCCCTCCGGACCCGGGTGGCCTCAGGTAGCTCCGCTACCTAGTGGCTGGGAGGAACAGTTTCGGGCGGAGCTTGTCGCGCAGGCGCAGAGCGCAGTGGGCCGGCTTGGCCTCCCCGCCGTAGGGTGAGTGACTGGTCGCCTTTGCTGGGAGCCTATGCTCCACTTCCCCAGTTAGGCGGCTTCGGGAGGGCGGGGCGGGGTGGTGGTTCTGGCCCGAGCGCCCCGCGCAGGCGCAGTATCCCCGGAGCCTGCAGCGGTGCTGTGTCCCTTCTCCTCCGTTTGTGGTCACTGCTCTTTTGCTCCTGGGGATGCTCCTGTTACTACTCCAAGTACCCCCAGGACCCGGAGCCAGAGCTTGAGGATGGGGTGGGGAGGGTCAGCCACCCGGGGGAGAAACTTTCCGCCCTCTTTCCAGCCCCCCAGAGCCTCCCTCTCTTCCAGGAAGCCCTGACCAACTCCCATAATTGCAGAGCCGCTCCACCCCTCCATGCATTGCTTCCCTTTTACCGGGCCTCCTGCTTGCTGCCTGTGCTTGTCTTGCCCATTGGACTTAAGCCCCTCCCTTCTTTTGGCTGCCCAAGCTTAGCTGATGCCTGGCATACAGTAGGGGCTCAATGCTTGCACCTAGGGAGGTGTCCGGCTTAGCATCTCCTCTCTTAAGCCCCATCCTTAGGGCAGCCTCGTGCCTGGGGTCTCTCACGCACATTAAAAGGGATCTTTCTGGAAAGGCCCGTCATTACCCTTTGGGAAAGTCTAAGTCCGAAAACATCAAAGGGAGAGGGACAGAGGCGGGAAATTTGAAACATTAGGGCCATTTCTCTTCCTGGGAGGTTGGTACCTAAAACCCTCGATGGAAGCACCCATCCATGGACACTTAGTCCGAGCCGGACTCCTACCTCCCTTCCAATGGGCCCCAGAGTCTGTGAGGCAGCCAAATGGCCTAGCAGGTGTCCGTCCCATCCCAGTGTCCCTTCTACCAGGCCACACTGCCTCTCCCAAAGAGGTTCCTCATCTTTGTCCTTGTAAAAGCCGACTGAGGCACGGACGCGGGCTCTCACAGATGGGCCTGCATCGCGCTGGCCGATTCGCTCGGATGGGTTCCCATTGCACCGGGCTGGCTCCCACCGCTGCGCTCGCACAAGGGTGCCGGAGCTCTCGGGGCACTTGCTGTGGTTTGTGGCAGCGTTTTTCAGTCATGTCTGGCTCTCCGTGACCTCAGGGGAGGTTTTCTTGACGGAGATATTGGAGTGATTCTTCAGCTCACTTTGGATATGAGGAAAACAAGTGACAGAGTGAGGGGCACATAGCTTGTAGGCTGGGTCTCTCTGCCTCCAAGCTTGGTGCTCACACAGTGCGCTGTGCCATTGAGTTGCCCCTTGATGTGATTGACAAATTTGGGCAAATTTGGGGTCTCACGTTCTACTGCCTCAGAACCTTTCCCCTCCTGCTCCGAGGGACTGCCCATTGACCATTTTGTACTCTCAGGGGTCCTGGGGGACCCAATGAGTAGCTGGGGCTTGGGGGAGTTTGGGATCAGTGGGACAGCATCAAATTTTATGACTTTTTTTTTTCTTTTAGCTCTGTCTTCTCAAGACTCTGCCCTTCCCCAGGAAAACCATGGAAGAGGAAAAAATGAATTCTGGCCTCATGATGGCCCAATCCCAGGTGAGTCAGAGTTTCCTCTCTGTCCTAAAAAAACATCTTATTTTCAAAATGAGGAAACTGAGGCTTAGTTAGGTTAAATGACTTCCTAGATCACACAGATTCATTCCTGACCAAGCCAGGAGGAAGGCAGATTTTTGAATCTAAATTCAGAACTCTTAGCACCATTCTGCCTTGATAGGGCTATGGGGAGCAGCTGAGGTCAAAGACAAGGCAAATACATTTGTCTACACTCTAATAAATGAGGCTCCTGGTTGCCCTTCTTGGGGTTTTCTCTGTCTTATCAGTACCCTTCCTAAACTTCGGTGCTCAGAATTGGAGGTAATCAATGAGAAAATTGCAATGTTAGAATAAAACCCCAAAGACTATTGGTTTGAGACCAATACAAATATAAACTACTCAACTGTAAGTCGAGGTTAGTAGTCAGAAAGGAATAGACTTTTAGCCAAAGTGGGAAATGTGAGTCATTTCTCCCTAAGAAATCGAAAGTGAACAAGACTTTTGATGTAAACCTCATTAAATAGTAGAATCATGGGAAGATTAATGGATGCAATTAGTGCCGTTCTAACAGCTTCCTGGTTATATAGCACTGTTCCTTATTCCAAAACTCTGACTGCAGGGAAAGGATGTCTGTGAGGAAATTTCATTGTGGGGGTAGGGGAGTGCAGTTTTGCTTTTTGGCCCCACCCCCACCTTTGGGGAGCAGAGACTCAGACTGAGAGATGATCAAGCATTGGGGAGAAGGGCTTTTAAGAGCAGAGAGCATTCTGCTCCTCTCTTCATGGATTAAAGCCCATGGAATGATGCTCCTCAGATGTTCATTTAAAAGGTGGCCTGGAGTAGGGGTAGAGGTGGGATTCACAACAGCATTGATGGCTGGGTGGGGGAAAGAGAAGGAAAAGAGGAAGAAACAAGGCTTCTGTCTTAGGAGTCTGGCCTCTTGTTTACATTTAGACTAGGAGAGACCTTAAAGGCATCTCCATCCCTTTTATTTTACAGGTAAAGAGGCTGAGGTACCCTGAGGTTTAATAACTTGTCCACAGTCTTACAGTTAGCATGGATTGGAACCCAGGTTTTTGGACCATGTAGTTATTTTTTTCTCTTAGTACAATTGTTGCCTCTCCTGTAGTTTAAAAAATGGCCAATCCATTTGGGGACAACCAATAGGGCAAATCCCCATAGAAGGGGAAATAAAGGAGGAGATGAATTCAATATGAGATATAATGGTACAAATGAATGCTGCCCAAGAAAATAGGTGCAATGATTGAGTAGTAGATGGCCCACAGGGAGAGTTCTGTGCCCTGCTCTTGCTGTGGAAAAACAGGGTAGAAAGAAAAAGAGATTATAACCATAAAGGTAAGCTCAAGAAATCTGGCTTGAGTTAATACAGTGGAAGGGAGGAGAGGAAAGAAGGTGGGCAGGTTTGGGGATCAGACTGGAAAAAAACAAAACAAAAAAAAATTGCAAAAACCTAATGTCTAATTTAATGAAAAAAATTATAATCTTAAATGTGAATGGGTTTAATCTATTAGTAAAATGAAAGAGTGCAGAATAGATAAAACAAATTTTTACAATTTGTTGCATATAAGAAACACAATAAAGATACGGAAACTGATGGATGGGGGCAGCCAGGTTGAAGGACTTTGAATGGAAATCAGTCAATCAACAAACATTGGTCCAGTGAGCAGCCCTGTGCTAAACTCAGGTTTTATCTGGAGATGACCCGGAAACACTAGAGTTTATGGTGTGGGAGATGGGCAGATCCATGCTTTAGGAAAGCAGCTGGAGCACAGTCTGGAATGGAGACACCGCCTCGGCTGCTGTGGCAACAGGACAAGTCTAAAGGGATGAGGGTCTGCACCAGGGTGGAGGTGGTACTGAGGAGAGGAGGGTGCCTTCAAAGGATGTTGCAAAGGTCAAGTCAACAGGCCCTGGCCCTGGATTAGCTGTGTAGAGGTGGTGAGAACTCCAGGAAGCCTCCTAGGTTGGGAGCCTAAGGAATTGAGAAGATGGTGCAATCCTTAAAGTGATAAGGAAGGTTGGACACACTGAATTTAAGGGGCTGCAAGACATCTAGTGCAAGATATCCAGTAGGAAGTGGAGGAGATCAGAGAGGTTGGATAAACAGATTTGAGAATCACCAGGCTAGAGATGATAAGTGAGTCTAAAGGAATAATGAGATTACCAAGTAGGTATATATAGATCTAGAAGAAAAAAGGGTTCAGGAGAGATGGGATGTCCATTGTTAGTGAGTGTGACTAACCAAAGAGATGAGAATGAGCTGTTGGAGAGGTAGGAGGAGAAGCTGGAGAGAGAACTGATCCAAAAACCTGGAGTCAAGAAGGGAGTGACTGCAGGTGCCCAGATGCAGAGACCAAGGACAAGGAGGTCAAGAAGAGGACAGGATCTTTGGAGGGAGAAATTTGGGTCGGGTGGTGAGGCCGGAGTGTGGAGAGTGAAGGAGGGCATGGGGACACCTCCTATAGATGGCCTTCTCAAGGTCTCCAGCCATCAAAGGCAGGGGAGGCAGGAGGTGATAGTTGGGAGATTGATTAAGTGAGAGAAGAGAAGAGAGGCTGAAGATGACCCAGGAGACAGTCAGATGGAGGAGGTGGGATGGATGGCATCAGTCACGGCTCATGAACAAGAGATACAGGCTAAGTGGGGGCTAGAGCAAAGAACAAACCATAAGCTCCCTGATTTCCACAATCATCGTTATGTAGATGATTCTCAGATCTATTTGTCAAGCCTTAACTAAGCTCTCAGCTTACCTCCAATCTTGCATATCCTGTTGCCTAGTGTACATCTTGAGCTGGACATCCAGTAGGCATCTCAAACTCAATATGTCCAAACAGAATTCATTTTCTTTCCCCCTAAATCCTTCCCTGCTTTCTGTTTTCCCCGTTACTATGGAGGCCACCCCCATCTTCCTCGTGATCCCCAATCTGGGAGTCTTTGGACTCCTCATTACACCTTATCCAATATGGTGCCTTGCCTCTTGGACTCCTTCCTCCCTGACACTTCATTTATCAGGCTCTTATCACCTCACTCCTGGATTATTGCACTAGCTGAGGGCCCTCCCATTATTGAAAGTCTCTCCCCATTCCAGTTCACCTTCCATTCAGCCACTAATGTCATTCTCCTTCCTGCTTTCCCTTGAGACCATTTTCTACTGATCCCGTTGTGTCTTGATCGCAGACACCCCCTTAGACTGAGTTCCTTGAGAGCAGATACCGTGTTTTTTGCCTTTGTTTCCCCAGCACTTAGCACACTGCAGGGCATATAGTAGGTACTTAGTAAATCTTGCTGACTTGAATCATAAAAACAATAAAGACTATCTTAAAGGGGATGATAATATGAGAATAGATGTCACAATTTGTGGGATGCAGATGGAGTGGTCTTTGAAGAAAAAATAAACTGACAACATAGTGCTGGCTTCATAGTCTAAGTCCCTGCTTATCCACTTCTCTGTGTGACCTTAAGTTGCTTCATCTCTCTTGATTTCAGTTTTCTCATCCCTAAAATTAAGGGGTCACATTAAATGCCCTTTGAGTACTATTCTTGCTTTAGCTCTAGGATTCTATATTAACAAATTAAAGGGGAAAGTTAATGAACTTTGCACTAATCACACCTCAGAAATCAAATTAACACCCCCCCCAAAAAAAACTATAAAAGATGATAAAAATTAGAAGAGAAAAGTTGAAAGTAAGTGACTTCCTTTTCTTTAAAGAACACCAACAGTGTTCCTAAATAATGAGGGAGAGGGGAGGCGTTGTTTCTGCTTTCCTTGGATCAGCCCATAGTACGGAGTCCAGTACAGTAAGTACTTAATAAATGATCATTGTCCTCCGGGTCTCTGCCCTTCCTCACTTCTCTTCCCACATACTCAGTCTCCTTCCAAGTAAAATTGTGGTTACTCTTCTGGGCACAGGTTCTACTCTCGGAGAAGGCAGATTTCCTGAAGGCAGCCTCTTGCAGGGTTCCATTAAGAATCCTGCTATCAGAAACAGTAGCAGCAGTTTCTTGAGCACCCTGCACGTATTATCTCGTGGGGTTCTCACAATACCCAGTGAAAAAGAGTCTATGGTTTTCCCCATTCTGCAGAGGACAGACTTCAGCTGGGACCCTGGGAGGGACTTGCTTAAGGTCAGTGAGTGGTAGGTGGTAACATTTGAACTCGGGTGTCTCCATTGCAGATAGTGATTGGGAAGGGAGAGAATGCCAACATAATGGGGTTTAAAAAACCTTTTTAAAATCTACCTTCTTGATATGTCTCCCCCAAACACAGCAATCCAGAATTGAGTGATTGCTCTGGTGGGTCTAATTAGAAATTACATATAATTAGAAGTTGTATGCAGACTTTTAAAGTCTGATTTAGGGACTCAAGGGCAAAATGAATGACCCACTCTTTTGGAGACATTTGTCAGGGGGAAGTTGAACAATGATTTAACAATTGCCCAGGACATGCTGCCTAGCTGTGGCCAGATCGTCAGTAGATCAGTGGAATCCTCAGAACCCCACCGTGCAGTGAGCAGTGACTGGCTCTATCTTCTGCTCACATCCGTGTTTCAGGAATCAGTGACTTTAGAGGATGTTTTTGTGGACTTCACATGGGAAGAATGGAGCCAACTCAGTGCTGAGCAGAGGCATCTGCACAGGGATGTGATGCTGGAGAACTAGGCAAACCTTGTCTTTCTGGGTAAGACAACTTCTTATGGATCAGCATCCCTTTGCTAAAGTTAATTTCTCTGAATTCTAGCTTTCTGTGTGATAATTCGTAAGGTCAAGGAGCCTGTGAGAGGCTTCCTAAATCCTTGAGGACCAAGGGACAGAAGGTTTCTGGATGTTGTTTTTTAGGGGAAGTTGCTTCGTATGTCTGGAAGTTGGCCGTTCCATGGATTTGGCCCCAAGGCATCTGTTCCATGTTCTCTGTTCCCTTGGGTCCCAGCTAAAGAAATGAAACATTTCTAGTCTTAGTATTGAGATGGGACAAATGAGCTTGAAAGTCACTTCTGTGACTAGCCATTCATACTCTCCTGGAGGTACAAGAGACCGATCACTCCAAGGTCTTGTGTTTTGTGGCATTTTAGTGATCTTTTGTCTTTGTTGGGAAGAAAGAGACAAATCTTGAACTTGGACCTGGTGTCCCTAGCACCTTTTTGTTCTTTCTCAGTAGCAGGGCTTTAGGTTCTAGACCAGATGTTGTCTTCCAGTGAGAGAAGAGGTATTCTAGAGACCGGAACAAGAATTCTTAAGGGGCATTGGAGTAAGTGGGCAAGCAAGACCTATGTTTTCAGGAGTTGCTGCCAGCTAGTCATTTGGGGCAGCCCCTTGGCAGTGTTAGACATGGTGGTCTCCTTCCATGCCCCTGGCTCTGGTCAGAGGGAGGATAGTGTAGGATTTCAGCCTTAGGAGGGACTTTGATGGTCATCTAGTTCACCCCAGAACTGAACAGTGATTCTGTTTGCAGCAAGTGTGAGAAGTGGTCATCCAGTCTTTCCTGAAGACTTCTGAAGAGGGGGAAAATCCATCACTTCCTTCTTCACATTGGACTGTTAGGGTTGCGCCTTCATGCAGGCCTTCCTTTTGAGAGTTTCCTCTATCACCCCCTTTGGGGCCAAGCAAAGCAAGTAGAATTCCTCTTCCCTGTGGTGGTCCTTGAAGAGCTTGTGGAAGCCAGTTCTCATGCGCCCTTGAGAGTTTCTCTTCCTTGGTTCACCATGCCCAAGTGACCTTCCTGTGAACGGAACTCGCCATTCTGGCCACCTCCCTTTGGCCACTCCCATGTCAGAAGGCCTTGGGGGAGTATGGCCCCCAAAAGTGTTATGAGCAGGCTCTGATTGGACAACTGGAAGCTCTGCCTCTTTTCACTGGGGGTAATATGGCATGGGCCTTTTCTGATGCCTCAGCACTGTAGAGACTGCTGCTGATCTTTCAGTCCATGAAAATGCCCAAACTGCATGCTGTTTTTAGCCAGGCTTTTTCCACCTTGTTCTTGGGAAAATTAGTCCTTTGAACCCAAATGTTTTATTTGACATTCATTTTTATTAAATATTATCTAACTGGATTCAGCACAGATCTTTATCCTGTTAAGATAATTTTGATTTCTAAATTTATCACCCAATATATTCTACCTGTCTTTTTTAGATTTGTGTTTTCTCTAAATTTGGTAACCCATGGTATCTTCATCCAGCTTATTGATAAGAAATATAAAGTAGCACAGGACCATGGACAGATGCTTAGAGCGTTCCACTGGAAATTTTTGTTACACTCGACAGAACCATTAATGACTACTGTTTGTTTATATCTGGCCATTCATTCAACCTTTTTGGAACCCACTAAACTGTTATCAGCTGGTTATCTTCCCCATCTTGGATCACTACCTTGTCAAGATGGACGACTTGTGTAGCTGAGGAAAGAAATATATTCAATGAATATATCAAAATATATATTCAACTAAAGACAGAATCCCAGAGAAGAGCAAGGGAAAATAAGGAAATTTTCTGAAATGAGTAATTCAGAAAAAAAGAAGAAGAAAATGACAGAATGGGAAAGACAAGAAGTCTTCTTCAAGAAGATTAGAGATCTTAAGGGAATGTTGCATGCAAAAATGGGCATGATAAAAGACAAAAATAAAAGGGACTTTAACAAAAGCAGAAGAGATGGAAAAGGTGGCAAGAATATACAGAGAAACTATATAAGAAATATCCTAACAAATGTACCTTCTGAAGTTGAGATGCAACAAAGTATGGATCAATTCTTTGCTGCTTGTGTTAATTCTGGTCTGACAGTTAACACCAAGAAAACACAGGTCCTCCATCAGCCAGCACCACATTATTTACACGTGGAACTATCAATTATAACAAAATAGAGACGTTTTGAATGCTGTGGATAAGAAGTTCGTTTACCTTGGCAGTATACTTTCCAGAGATGTCTACATTGACAATGACATTGATACACACATTGCCAGAGCTAGCTCAGTGTTTGGGAGGCTTTGAGGGAAAGTGTGAGAGAGGAAAGATATTAGACTGACTACCAAACCAAAGGTCTACAGAGCCATTATGCTGACTTCATTGTTATATGCATTTGAAACAAGGACAGAATACCAGTACCATGCCAGGAAACTGAATCGCTTCCATTTGAATTGTGTCAGGAAAATTCTGAAGATCGCCTGGCAGCATCAGGGACCAGATACTGAGGTCCTTTTTTGAATTAAACTTCCAGCATTCTGACTGTATCACAGAGAGCACTATTCTGTTGGACTATTCTGTTGTTTGAATGTCAAATGTACATTCGCCAAAAGGACTATTTTGTGGAGACCTCACACAGGGCAAGTGCCCACAAAATGGTCAAAAAATGTGATACACAGACACTCTCATGGTCTCTTAAGAACTTTAGAATTGATTGCATGACACGGGAGACAGTGACACAAGGCTGCCAAGCATGGTGTGCCCTCATCAGAGAAGGTGCTGTGACCTATAAGCAAAGCGGAATTGAATTAGCTCAGAAGAAACACGAGATGCGCAAAGTTAGAGAGTTCCCCCCAAATGTTCATAGGGACTATTTGTGTCCGACCTGTGGCGGTCGCAGTGAGACACACTAACATGACTCCAAGACAGTGATGCCATTTTGATCCTCCTTGAGAACAAAGGACAACAATGAAAGCCAGACACCCTAGGGAATGGAGCTGACTTTGGAACTGTTGCTAACCAGAAGCCTTGTGGAGGTGGTGGAATACCAGCCAGACTCTTTGAACTCCTAAGATAATGCTGTTAAAGTACTGCACTCAACATGCCTTCAAATTTGTGGAACTCCACGTGGCCGCTGGATTAGAAAAGATCACTTTATATTCCAATCTTGAAGAAGGACAATGCCAAAGAGTGTTCAAATTACCAAACAGTTGCACAGATTTTAAACACAGCAGGGCTATAAGCTTAGCCTTCAAGCAGTGTGTGCTCTGGGTTTGAAGAGGTAGATAAATTAGAGACCAAATTGCAAACATTGCTGGCGTATAGAGAAAGCAAAGGAATGACAAAAAAGAAGCCATATTCTGCTTCATTAGTTATACTAAAACCTTTGACTATGTGGAACCCAGCAAAATGTAACAAGTCCTCAAAGACATGGCAGTACCAGATCATCTGACCTGTCTCCTGGGGAACCCATAATCAGACCAAGGCACAAGTTAGAGCTGAACATGCAACAACTGAGGAGTTTAAGATTGGGGAAGGGGCATGGCAAGGCTGTATATCGTCACCTCCTTTAACTTAGTTACAGAGTACATCATGCAGGGTGCCAGGCTAGACAAATCAAAAGGCAGAATTAAGGTTGCCAGGGGAAATATCGACAGTCTCAGATATGTAGATGATACCACTCTGATGGCAGGAAGTGAAGAAAAATTAAAAACTCTCTTGATAAGGGGGAAAGAGGAACAATGTTAACGTTTCTTGAATGTTAAAGATCTTGAAAACAGGTCCTATCATGTCCTGGCCAATAGAGAGAGAAAAATTGGAAGCAATGTAACCTTGGGCTCAAAAATCACTGCAGATGGTGACTGCAGCCATGAAATTCAAAGATTCTTGTCCTTGAAAGGAAAGCTATGGAAAGTCTGGACAGCATACTAAAAAGCAGAAATATCACCTTGCTAACAAAGATCCACGTAGTCAAAGTCATGGTTGATCCAGGAGCAATGTATGGCTATCAGAGTTGGATTATAAGGAAAACTGAGTTCTGCCGAATCAGAGAACTGTGCCAGAGAAGACTTGAGATTCTCTTTGACAGCAAGGAGATCAATATTTAAAGAAATGAATCCAGATTGTTCATTGGAAGATCAAATACTGAAGCTGAAGCCCAAATATTTTGGCCACATTATTGGATTCATTGGAAAAGACTCATGTTGGGGAAAACTGAAGACAAAGATCAGAGATAGCAGAGGATGAGGTGGATAAATAGTATGGAAAAAACAAAGATGAACTTGGTCAGACTTCAAGAGATAGTGGAGGATAGAAAGAGCTGGCATCGTATGTGGTCACAAAGAATCAATCCTGAGTGAGCAATTAAACTAGTTCACGTTTTTCCATTTGTTCCATGTCAAGAGCATGATTTGTTTAGTACTTTGTGACCAAAGAGGTGAACTATAAAGATAGCTTCTCTCTGATTTAGTAACTGCTGGCTTGTTGTGAGCACTGATCCCTCTTCTAGGTGTTCAATACCTTTCTTTTTAAAAATACTTTCTAGGATTATTTCAGGAGTTTAAGTTGAACTTTTGGCTTTTTATAAAAATTCTCATCATAAAAAGAGTATAAAATAGTTCATAAAGATTAAATATGAAACCACAAACCTCTATTTTGTAATTCTAGTTTCTTAAAAGCATGTGATAAATTATTTTTAAAAGTAAGAATAATAATAGTAACTGACATTTATATAGCACTTACTACGTGCCAGGTACTTTGCCATTTACTTTACAAATATTATCTCATTTTATTCTTAGAGCAATTCTGGGAGTAGAGGCTTTTATTATTGCTGTTTTGCAGATTAGGAAACTGAGGCAAACAGAGATGAGGCCATAGTAGCACAACTAATAAGTGTCTAAGGTCAGATTTGAATTCTGATCTTCCTCAGTCTGGGCCCAGAGCTCTATCCATTTGATTCATGGTCCAAAATAGCTGCCTATATGCATATGATATAGGGAAATACATCCATGTCTTTATACACATCTATGTTTATATACACATATTTGTATGTGTGTATTCATGTATGTATATGTGCATACACATAGATCTATATATATACCGTGGTAAATCCTACATGACTTTTAAAACCATTGTGCTTTCTTCTGGCCTCTTCTGTGCAGTAAAAAATTAGGTTTCATTGATCCTTTTTATTTTTATTCATTCATTCATCCATTCATTTACTTATTTATCTATTCATTCATTCATTCATTCATTCATTCATTCATTCATTCATTTATTTATTTTTGCTGAGGCAATTGGGGTTAAGTGACTTGCCCAGGGTCAGACAGCAGGAAGTGTTAAGTGTCTGAGGCCAGATTTTTGAGCTCAGGTCCTCCTCACTTGAGGGCTGGTGCTTTATACACTAAACCATCTAGCAGCCCCTTTTTTATTTTTAACCCTCTTTCTCTTCATCTTTACCCCATATAAGAACTGGAAGAAAGAAAGGAAAATAAAACAACTTTGTAAAAAAAAAAGTATAGTTAAGCAAGATAAACAACCTTTCATAGGCCTTTTAAACTAGTGATTGATCCATAAAAGCTGATCTGAGGGAGAAATGTTCAGCTCCCACTTCCTGACAGAGAGGTTGTAGACTTAAAATTCAGAATGAGCCATACCATTTTGGGTATTGCCAATTTGGACACTTGTTTGTTGGACTGTTTGTATTTATTATGAAGGTTTTCTTTTCTGAGCTCTACCACATTTAACAGTAACACACATGTATCTAGGGCTTACTATGTGACAAATATTGTGCTAAGTGCTTTAGAGTTATGATTTCGTTTGATATGCCTGTTTTCATGAAGCTTCTGAAACACTTCTCATTTTCATTTTTTCCTTATCTTTAATTTTTATGGAAGTGAGGTGGAACTTTGGTGTGGTTTCAATTTGCATTTCTCTAATTATTAGTGATTTGGATAACTTTTTCATATGATGTTTATAACTTGAAAGTTTTCCTTTGAAAATTGCTTGTTCACATACCTTGTCCCTTTGCCTATTTGGAAATGGCTTTTAAACTTTTATATTTGTATCAGTTTCTTATTAAATAAATTCCAGTTCCTGGATATGAGACTTTTATCAGAGAAATTTGTTGCAAAGATTTTCCCTCTGTTCCCTATTTTCCTTTTAATTTAAATGTTTTTCTCATTTTCCCCCCAATGCATTTCTTCATTGCTCTTATATGTTTTATTTCTTTAAGGACTTCTAGTTGACTTTGTGGCCAGGCTGTGTTTTTCTTGGAAGTGTTGCTTATGTTTGTTTTGGAGTTAGTCTCTTCCTCTGTATTTATATTCTGAGTGCCCTTAGTTTCATAACTCTTTTTTTTGGTGGGAATCTTTTAAAAAAATCTGTTTACTCATTCTTCCTGCCATCTAGAATTATGACTTTTCTTGTTAATTTTGTGGTTAGATTTATCTAATTCTGAGAGGAGAAGGTTGAGATTCCCCACTAGTATGGTTTTGCTATCTATTTCTTCCAGTAACTTTCTTAATTTCTCTTAAGAATTTTTATGCTATACTGCTTAGTACATATTTGTTTAGTATTGATATGACTTCATTATCTGTAGGACCTTTCAGCAAGATGAAGTTTCCTTCCTTAAATCTTTTAATTAGATCTATTTTTGCTTTGTCAGGGATCATAATTGCTATCCCTCCTTTTCTTTTACTTTGGCTGAAGCATAATATATTCTGCTCCTGAATATATTTTAACTTCACTTAGTGTGTATCTCTCTGTTTTAAATGTATTTTTTAAAAATTATGACTTTAAGACCAAGTTCTGCACATTTCTGGATGGATGTTTGGCCTTGACTTGTATCCTTGAGGTTTTTCTGCTAAGTTCTCTGGTTTTTGAATGCTGTAATAATTCTTGAGGATTTGATAGGAAAAAAATAACTGTCACTTTTGTTGTTATCAACTTTAATATTCCCTTCTCTTTCAAAAGACTATCCTGATAGTAAGATGAGCTTCTGTCCCCTCAAACAATAATAGTAATGACTTCACATTTCTCCTCTTGAGGCTCATTTGGGAGTGGGGGCATCCTGGAATCAGTTTATCCTGTAAGCAGATGTAGCTGTTTGATGTCCTCACCTCTTTCATGATGATTTGTGATGAGTTAGATCATGAAGGGTAAAAAAAAATAAAATGAAGAGAGTTTTCTTGCTTGGATTGCCAAAGAGGCTGGGGTCTCATGATCAGGTTTGCTTCATCATATGACACCTTTCCCCCTCCTCCTGAAAGTATAAAAATGTTTTTGCAAGTGTTCTTGGTGAACATCTATGTACTCAGATATATGGGTGACACCTAGACTCATGACCCTTATCTTTTATCCTCCACTTAGGAGTTTGCTTTATTTCAGGACTAATGGCTCAAGCTTTCTATCTTTTTCCCCCATTCTTCTTTTTTCAAAATAATAGCCTTTTCTTTTCATAATATTTGCAAAGATAGTTTTCAACATTCACCCTTGAAAAACCTTGCATTCCAAAATTTTCTTCCTCCCTTCCCATCTACTTTTCTTCCCTAAACAGCAAGTGATACAATGTAGGTTAAACGTGTGCAATTTTTATATACATCTTTCCATACTTATCATGTTGCACAAGAAGAATCAGATCAAAAAGGAAAAAATATGAGAAAGAAAAAAAGTAAGCAAACAACAAATGCTATGTTGTGATCCATATTCAGTCCTCATAATCCGCTTTCTGGATGCAGGTGGCTCTCTCCATCACAAGTCTTTTGGAATTGTCCCGAATCACTCATTGTTGAAAAGAGCCACATCCTTTAGAGTTGATCATTGTATAATATTGATGTTGTTGTATATAATGATCTCTTGGTTGGTTCTACTCATTTCATTCTGCCTCAGTTCATGTAAGTCTCTCTAGGCCTCTCTGAAATCATCCTCCTGATCATTTCTTATAGAATAATATTCCCTAACATTCATATCCCATAACTTATTCAGCCATTCCCCAACTGATGGGCATCCATTCAGTTTCCAGTTCCTTGTCACTACAACAAGGGCTGCCACAAACATTTTTGTAAATATGGGTCCTTTCCCCCTTTTTATGATCTCTTTGGGATACAGGCCCAGTAGTGACTGCTGGATCAAGGGATAGACATAGTTTGATAGCCCTTTGGGCATAGTTCCAAATTGCTCTCCAGAATGGTTAGATCAGTTCACAACTCCACCAACAATGTAATAGTGTCCCACTTTTTCCACATCCTCTCCAACATTTATCATTATCTTTCCCTGTCATCTGATGGTTCAAGCTTTCAATGTGTTTTGTGTATACACATGTCTATATTAGGATTCTGGCTGAATAGAATCACCAATATTCAGTTGCTTTATTGGTTTATCAGTTTCTTGCATCTACCTTTTCATTTCATCATCTTTTTCCTTGTTTGAAGAGATAGAATATGAAACCTAGGATAAAAACATTTTCCATCTTTGCCCAAACAATCAATAATTAAAGTGGAGTATTTTTTGTTTTTTCCAGATTCCCTCACCCAAGAAGTTAGATGTGAAACCATGGGTCCAGCTCCAAAACAGGATATTTACATGGGAGTATCATTCTGCAAAAGGCTTCTAAGAGACCCTTCCTGGAAGTTGAGGATGGGAAAAGTTTGGAAACATGATTATTTGTTAGAAGGACAGAAGACTTATCAAGGGGAACAGTTGAAACAACCATCAGTTGATGACAAGCAAAAAATAAATATGGTGACTGTTTGTGAAAGTAATACATTTGGAGGAGGCTTCAGCCTGCCATTAATCTATGATTGGCCAGAGAAGGTTCCCTTGGGGAAAAGTCACCCTAAATATGTTGTACCTGCAAAAGACTTGAATCAATTTTCAGATGTAGTTAGATATAATATGATGTCCTTTCAGAAGAACTACGAGAACAGTAACTTCAGGGAGCCTTTTGGTTGCCACTCAGATCTTGTTCAGTTTTACCGAATAAATTCTCGAGCTAAAAAACATGTATGTAATGAATGTGGAAAAACTTTCAGCCAGATGAAATGCCTTCATGTACACCAGAGAATTCATAATGGACAGAAGTTTGATGAATATGATGAATTTGAGAAAACTGTTAGCCCGAGAAGGAAACTTAATTAACAAACAAAAATTCTTGCTGGACAGAAGCCCTATAAATGTGATGAATTTGAGAATCTCCTCAGGCAAAAGCGGGCACCTTACTGAACACAAAAAGATTCCTACTGGGCAGAAGCAATTTTATTGTAGTGAATGTGGGAAAGTTTTCAATCAAAGGTGATACCTTACCGTACATCTGAGAATACATACTGGACAGAAGCCCTATGAATGTAATGAATGTGGGAAAGCTTTCAGCCTGAGAGGTCACCTCAATCAACATAAAAGTGTTCAGACTGGAGAGAAACCCTTTGAATGTAATCAGTGTGGGAAATCCTTTTGCCGAAAGGAAAGACTCAATGAACATCAGAAAATTCATGTAGGAGAAAAACCTTTTGAATGTAACCAGTGTGGGAAATCCTTCTGCCGGAGGGGAAGACTTAGTGAACATCAGAAAGTTCATGTAGGAGAGAAACCCTTTGAATGTAATGAGTGTGGGAAGTGCTTTAGCCAGAGGATTCCCCTTAGTGTTCATGAGAAAATTCATCCTGGAGAGAAGCCCTCCATATGCATTGAGTGTGGGAAATCCTTTACCTGGAAGGCAAGCCTCACTATCCATCAGAGAATTCATGCTGGAGAGAAACCCTTTGAATGCAGTGAATGTAGGAAAGTTTTTAGGCACAAGAAATCCCTTTTTTGTCATCAGAGGATACATACTGGTGAAAAGCCCTTTAGATGTAATGAACGTGGCAAATTCTTCAGGCAGAGAGGAAACCTTATTGAACACCAGAGGATACCTACAGACCGGAAACCCTTTACATGCAATGAATGTGGGAAATCCTTCAGCTGGAGGAGTTATCTTACCAGTCACCAAAAAATTCATACTGGAGAGAAACCCTTTGAGTGCAGTGAATGTGGGAGAGCCTTTACTTGGAGGAGTCACTTTATTATTCATCAGAAAATTCATGCTGGAGAGAAACCCTTTGAGTGCAGTGAGTGTGGGAAATCCTTCATCTGGAGGGGAAGCCTTAAGGCACACAAGAGAATCCATACTGGAGAAAATCCCTTCGAATGTTCTGAATGTGGGAAATCCTTTAGTCTCTGGGTAAGACTTACAGAATATCAAAGGATTCACACTGGAGAGAAACCTTTTGAATGTAATGACTGTGGGAAATCTTTCCCGTGGAGGGGAAGCCTCAGTGCACACAAAAAAATTCATACTGGGGAACACTCTGAATGCAGTGCATGTGGGAAATCCTTTAGTCACAGGGCGGGACTTACTGAACATCAATTGATACATAGGGAAGCGAAGCTCTTTGTGTGAAGAATGTGGAAGATCCTTTAGCTGGAGAGGAACCCTTACTAACCATCAGAGAATTCATGCTGGAGAAAAACCCTTTGAATGTAGTGAATGTGGGAAAGCCTTCAGGGACAGAACTAACCTTTACCATCATGGAGAATTCATAGTGAGAAAATCTTGGGTTCCACTGAATATGAGAAGACCTTTGGCTGTGGAGATGAAGACTTGCTGATCATCTGAGAATTCATTTTGGAGAGAAACCATTGAAATGAAATAAATATGGGAAAAACCTGCAACCACAAGATGCATTATCATTAGAGAATTCATGTGAGTGAGAAACAGTTTGGCTAGAATGATTACGGGAAAGTATTTCTTCAAAGGGTACCCCTTATTGTACAAATGGTTGAGAAACCTTTTGAATACACTAATCTAGGAAAGCTTTTATGGACACCTCATGCCTTACTTGATATTAGAGACTAAACACTAGAAAGAAAATTGAAGATAGTAGGCTATTCATAGAGATGGGATATTTTCACAGAAAATAGTTTATGTTGAAGTGAGACTCTTTATATATAATGAATGGGGGAGAGGCTTCATTCAAAGTTGCTATGGGTGAAAAATTCACTGTCTTACAGTCCAAAAGTGTCTCTTTTAATTTGGTGTATTTGGATGAAAATTCAACTACCCAATGGCTGAACCACTGTTTAAATCCTTTCTATTCTGTGCCGTGTACCGTATATGTTCTCTTGTGAACCCAATATCAGATGAGGTTAAGTGCATGAACTACTGAGAATTCATTCTGGAAAACAAAAACAAAAACATTTGTCAAAGGCAGATCATAGTAAAACCTTGGGGGTGTAATTCATCTATCAAGAACCAGAGGTTTTTGTGTTGAATATCAGTGGTGGAGATTTATTTAATACTGTAGGGAAATCTTCATAAAGGATTGTCATGAGATTAAAGATGGCAGAAATTACCACCAGTTTCAACATTTGTTGGTTGCCTTGCAAGGTTAAACAATGGCTACATCTTCCTTTTTGACCTATTATTCTTTACCACAGTCTTCCTAGATAGCAGCCAAGGTGTGACTGAGGCACGGCAATAGGTGTGCTGCAGCAGAATACTAAAGGTGCCTGATGCCTAAGATTACTAGAGAAGCACAAAACCACTGAAAGGTATTATGTGTACCAATTAGTGTGTAAATATACGGTTAGTTCTCAGGGATTTTCACCTCTATCTTTTTTCCTATTTTTAAAAACAAAAACTTTCAAAGACATAGACAAAATTTTTTTTTTTTTTTTAATTTTTATTTTATTTGAATAACATATGTGTGGGTAATTCTTCAACAATAACCCTTACATAGTTTTCCGTTACAAATTTTTCCCCCCAACTCCCCACCCCTCCCCCTAGATGGCAGGATATCCACTACATGTTAATTATGTTAAAATATTGGCAAATCGAATATATGTATACATATTTCCAAACTTATCATTGGTGTGCAAGAAAAATCTTATCTACACGAACGATATATCAGATAAAGGAAACACAATGTAAGCAAACATCAATCAAGGAGTATGAGAATGTTATGTTGTGGTCCACATTTCGCATCCCTCTCTCTGGGTGTATATGGCTCTCTTCAGTGAACAATTGGAGGTGGTTTGAAACATTGCATTGTTGAAGAGAGCCATGATAGACAAAATTTTTTAAAAAAGATTTGAATGAAGTACTTAGGATTTTTTTTAAATTAAAGATGATAAAAATTGTTTATTCTTTGGTATCCTCTGGATTATTTTTCTCCCATGTATATGTGTGTGTTTATGTGTATGTATGAACATACATAAGTAAATTTATGGAGGGAAAGATAAACATATGTTTTTCCATGTGTATTCTGATTTTCTAGAATTAGAAGAAAGCTGATTACCCATAGGTCAGCATTTGGTAATTTTGTTTCTGGCCAAGGTGCATCACCCTCCAGGCCTTAGATTTCCCATTCAAATACTAGAAAATTATACTGACTCTATAGTCGGGAGGATTGGAATTTAAATCTGGCCTCATCCACTTACTAGCTGTGTGACCTGGACAAGTCACTCAACCCTGATTGCTTCAAAAAAAAGTTATGACTGGATCTTGAGTGATGCCCATAAATCCTTTCAATCTGATTGGCTTTTGTAGTCTTCTCCAGTGCCTAATCCAAACCTTCGCTCTTCCTCAAGCCATCCCTCCCTTTCCTTTGGCTTCCAGTAGAGGATCTTTCAAATTTTGTGGAGAGAACAGATTGTGTAAACTGTGATCTTGGGGGAAGGGTGGTCCTGGGTTAGAAATCTCAAACCCCTCTGGAAGGGCTCCCACCCTCCTGTTCATAGGGGAAACTCCCAGATGGTAATCTCATTCAATTCAAATGGAGATCTTGACCTGGGGCATAATCACTACCCTTTATTGAGTTGAAAATCAATCCCTCAAATTCATCTGGAAATTGGTCCCTAGCTCTGGGCCAAAAAAACACTAATATAGTCAAAGGCTGTATGCCCAAACCTTTGCTAAAAGATCCTAACAGGATTTTGCCCACTGATGAATATATTTTCTTCTCAGTGTGATAAACCCATTTTTGCCACTCACAGAGGCTATTCCTTTTGCGGTCCTCCCTCCATATTTCTACACCATAAATCCCCTCAACATCATTCTCTGTTTCCCCCCTTTTTTCCAGCCTTCCACAAAATGACACTTCTTCTGATTAAAACCACCCTACCTTGTACCCTTGGTCTTAGTCCCTCTGGGAATTTACTCCTTTAATCAGCCATGCTCTCATGAATCTACAAAATCTTTCTGTATAGTAGGTTCCTTTTCTGTTGCCCAGATCTTCTCTAGCCTTAAAAACTAAGCAACTAGCCAACCAAACAAAACACCTTTAAGCCTTTCAAACCCCCAGACTAGCTCTTACTGATATCTGATTCCCTCTTGATGATGATGATGATAATGACCTTCCTGGCCATCCTTTCCTGTCCTGACTGCAACTTCACTTATTCTCCTTGGCTCACTGCTCACATTGAGGCGACTGAAATGCTCCTTGTTTCCCGAAACACTCCTAGGTTTTTCCTCTACTATCACCATTCAATAACTCACATAATTCATATCTACCATCTAATCAAAATCCTGGTAGCTTTTGTCTACAGACTCTGAGAATATTCCCCTTCCTTCTTAAATTCAGTTTTTGGTTCATAATCTTTCTTCCCTAATCCCTGCCCTCATATTAGGAACCAGTTTCTCCACTTAATCATTTCTTGTGACTTCATCTGAAGCTTACCAGAAACAACAAAACCCCATCCCCCAAAAACTAAGACCTTGGCAGCTAGTCTCGTACTTCTTTGCAAATAGTGGAAGAAGAAACAGAAGCAATGTCGGATTTATATTCTTGGGCTCAAAGATCACTGGATTTGGCAATTATAGCAATGAAATAAAAGAAGCTTGCCCTTTGGAAAGAAAGCTGTGGCAAATCTGGAAAAAGCAGTGACATCACTTTGCTGACAAAGGTTCATGTCGGCAGAGGTATGGTTTTCCCAGTAGTGATGTATACGTGTGAGAGTTAGACTATAAGAAAAGCTGAGTGCTACAAATTTGATACTTTTGAATTGTTTTAGAGAAGGTTTGAAAGTCTCTTGGAGGTCAAATCAGTTAATATTTATAGAAATTATTCAGACTGTTTCCTGGAAGGTCAAATACTGAATCTGAATACTTAAAAGACTTTGACCACATAACAAGAGGATGGAAAATATCTTGATATTGGGAAAGATTGAAGATAAAAAAGAAAAATGGTTGGCAGAGCATGAGATGTACAGTGTCAGGAATCAGTGAACATAAGCTGGGATAGTCTTTGATAGACAGAGGGTAGAAAAGGCTAATGTTCTATAGTCTATGGAATTATGAAGAGTTGAACATGTTTGAAAAAGTAAACAACAATCCATCTAATCTTAGCCACACACAAAAGGAGTTATATGTGTGATCTTGCCATTATTCACAAAGGTACCATCTCCATGTGCAAAGATTTGAAATCTCCCTTTTTGATTATATTCTATTGCTTTTCACCCTTTCTTTTACTTTTTCTTACAAGCCCTATTCTTAACCTTTAGATCTTTGACAAATCAGTTCTCTCCCAAGACATCACTCCTGTATTAGCATTCTTCTTCCTCTTAATTCCTGGGTGAACCACTTCACATCTGCACTAACTTGTTCTCTTAAGTTCCTTGCCTCCTTATCATTTTGCTGATCATGTCTAGCCAAACTTGAGCCTCTGATCACTCATTAGTTGTCTTCATACCTACACATGTGCTACTGAATTAAGCTGGGCAGTCCTACAGTGCTTCATAATTTACTCACTATCCCACTTTCCTTGGTGGCTCTTCAAAACCTTTTCATCCCTCCTCAAACTTCTCATGGGTGGATGTGGGTATGAGAGTGGTGAGTCCAGAGTGACTCCTAGATTGTAAACTGAAAGGACTGACAGAATGGTGTTGCCCTTTACTATAACAGGGAATGTAGGAGGTGAGGAAACATTGGAGGGAGAAGGCTGTCTACAACAGGTGCCTCTGCTTCCTTTGCTCTTCCTTTGCTCACAACTTGTCTTCTGATCCCTTCAGATGTTCCCTCCCTTATTCTCTTTCTTTCCCCACCCTCTCAACAAGAACGTGTCCTCCTATTTTACCAAAAGAATTGTGGTCATTCCCCAAGAGCTTCCTCCATTTCTCTTATTCTTATCTCAGATTGACCAGATGTTTTCTTTTCTTTGATTTTTTTCAAAGCTTTTTATTTGCATAACATATGTATGGGTAGTTTTTCAACATTGATCCTTACAGCTTTTCTTTACAAATTTTCTCCCCTAGTCCCCTTCCCTCCCCTAGATAGCAGGAAGTCCACTACATGTTAATTATATTAAAATATTTGACAAGTCAAATATATGTATACATGTTTCCATACTTATCTTGCTGTGCAAGAACAATTGTATCTATGTGAACAAAAATTATCTGAGAAAGAAAACTCAATGCAAACAAACATTGATAGAGATCAGGGAAATGATATGTTGTTGACCAGATGTTTTCTGTCACAATCTCTTCACACCATGGCCGTTGATGAGGACCATTTCCTTTGCCACAGCCAACCCCTCTACAAACCCAAGTGATCCCATTTCACTTATCAACATCTTTCTTGACCTACTGCCTCTTTCTTTCCTGCCACAAACATACCCCCCCAAGCTTTTGTAAGATTCAGTACTCTAGCTTAATTTATATATGACAAAGGAAAGCAAGAATTGTAGCTTTAGAGAACTCTCCCAGAGTATTTCCCGCCCCCCCCCCAGATTTACTTTTTTAAAAAAATTTTATTGCTGGGAAAAATTTGGAATACATTGCTAGTACTTTGGGGTTCCATACTAATGAATTGGATTTTGTAAACTAAGTCCAAAATACTCCCAATTTCCCAGGTAATCCTTTACTGTGCACACATGTTCTTCCCTTTTATCCCCATATAGCCTATTTCAGAAGAATTTCTTTCTTTTTTAAAAATTTTTTTTTCTTTTTTTTAATTGAAGCTTTTTATTTGCAAAACATATGTATGGGTAATTCTTCAACACTGACCCTTACAAAGCTTTCCGTTACAAATTTTCCCCACTAGTCCCCACCCCTCCCCTAGATGGCAGGATATGCACTGCATGTTAATTATGTTAAAATACTTGACAAATCTAATATATGTATACATGTTTCCATACTTATCTTTCTGTGCAAGAAAAATTGTATCTACAAGAAAAAGAAATCTGAGAAAAGAAACCCAATGCAAGCAAACATCAATAGAGAACATGAAAGTGTTCTGTTGTGGTCCACATTTCACATCCCTCTCTCTGGGTGTATATGGCTTTCTTCACTGAACAATTGGAACTGGTCTGAAACATCTCATTGTTGAAGAGAGCCATGTCCATCAGAATTGATCATCATATAGTCTTGTTGTTGCCGTGTATAATGATCTCCTGGTTCTGCTCATTTTACTCAGCATCAGTCCATGCAAGTCTCTCCAGTCCTCTCTGAAATCATCCTGTGGTCGTTTCTTACAGAACAATAATATTCCATGACATTCATATACCATCATTTATTCAGCCATTCTCCAATTCAGTTTCCAGTTTCTAGCCACTACAAAAAGGGCTGCCACAAACATTCTTGCACACGTGGGGCCCTTTCCCTCCTTTAAGATGTCTTTGGGATATAGACCCAATAGAAACACTGCTAGGTCAAAGGGTGTATACCAGCTGTCTTTTGGCCAAATTTCCACAGCCTGGCATGGGCCCTCTATGCCAATGGAAAGAGAGAGGATTTTATGAAAAACTCTGACCTATGTATTAGGTTCTTGAGGTTGTTAGAAGCCTCTATTGGAGAAAGTGTCTGGTCTAACATCTTGTTGCTGAGTAATTAAGAAGTCATCTTGTTGTTGAGTAACTTTGTGATTTTTCTAATGTGGAAACAGGGCTAATTTCCTGACCAAGAAATCCTTTTTGCTCCAGTAGGTACGGACCACTGTGTGAAGTGCCCAGATTATCAGTATCCAAGTTGAGAGAGTGATCTCTGCTTTTAACCCTTCCTAAGACAGTAAGCTTTCTGGCCTATGAAGACTCTTTGGGGTTATTTCTAGCCTGTATAGCTGTTTTCCTCTCCTTCCTCACAGTTCTGATTCTCCTGATCTTTGTGAAGTTTTGAGACACTCCTCTTGTTAAAGCCGATAACCGGGACCTCAGTTATTCTCTACTTCTGTCTTTGACTCTCTGTTTCCTCTGCTCTTTGTTCTTCATAGACCAGGCTACTACTGCAATCTGTCTCCTTCATCAGACAACATTTGGCTCTTTCCTCCATTATGGCCCAAACCATGATGTGATTCTGGCCTTTAAGACTCCAAGGCCGGGGGCAGGATCAAAATGTGGATGCAGTCTAGAGTGTCCAACTCTTTTGTCTTTATGTGCTGGGTGATGCAAGTGACAGTCTGTGGCATTTGGCTGGGGACCTCTCCCTCTTTCCCAGTCACAGGCATATTATCTGAACCTGGCCACTTTATCATTGAGTGTAAGGAAGGCTCTGTCATTGCCTTCTACTGTAGCCTGGGCTATATGGGCATCCTGGCTCGGGGGGACTTTATGGTGTCTTCCCTGGCCAGAAACCTCCCTGACACCTTCAATGAAGCCGAGTTCATCAGCTTGCTGGTGTTCTATAGTGTCTGGATCTCCTTCCTCCCCACATGCCATAGCACCAAGGGGAAGGTCATAGTCACTGTGTGGAGATCTTTGCCATCTGGGCCTCTGACGTTGGCTTATTAGGCTGCATCTTTATCCCCAAGTGCTGTGTGATTCTTCTAAAGCCACACAGGATCATTCTACAGTGGATAAAGAATAAAGGAGATCCTAGAAGCAAGTTCTGTTCTTCTGGTGACATCAGAAATGAATAAATAATAATCCATTTCTCTCTTGTATATGCTGAGTTGGATGTCCTAGTTATGAATATTTTCTGTTTTCCACTCAACCAATCATT
Organism: Myrmecobius fasciatus; assembly: GCA_023553655.1. Taxonomy (NCBI): domain Eukaryota; kingdom Metazoa; phylum Chordata; class Mammalia; order Dasyuromorphia; family Myrmecobiidae; genus Myrmecobius; species Myrmecobius fasciatus. The sequence continues at coordinate 44,269 of JAJPUD010008214.1, forward strand.
ATTCCTAACTCCTCAGGAGTTGACAATGGAATAACGAAACTGGGACCCACCCCTCTATGTTCAAGGGCTTTCCTTCACCTTTCTTCCATAGCAGCTTATCAGGAAGAAGTTTAATGACATCTTTTCATGATGTCCATTTTCCAGCATATCCTTCCCTGTTCAAAAACCCAGGTTTGCTTTATATACTGATGTTCTATTTTATTGCACATTCACTTGAAAAATCAAGGATTCTCTTAACTGCTGTGTCTATAAAGTCTTGTACAGTGTGAGGGGGAAATATGGCAGGATTCATGTTTCCAGAGAAGGAAGGTACCAAGCTACCAAGAACTGTACTATATGTAGAGCTGTGATTCCAACCAGCCAAGATCATAATGCTGCTGAGCAAAGAAACAAGTAGCAGGTCATTGTTCTGCAGGAAGTGAGTTCTCTTTTCTGGGAATGGAGGCTGAACACTTTCCTCCATATTCTTTGAGCATAATGTTAACACCACTTTGGCTAGAGAAAAGCCATTATCTCTAATATTTGATCTAAACTTGAATCAGCAGGTAGGCTGAAAAGGCTGAAGAGCTAAACATTGTCTTGGCCACTTCCAATTTCCCATAGGACTTTGGCCCTCAACTACACTCATTTCATTATATCTTTTATCCACTATCTGTGCGTACGTATGTGAGTGCTGCTTTCTCTTTTGGAATTCAGATCATATGGAAGTTGTTATTTTTTATAACACATTAGACAATAAATGTTTCATAATGTTGCATTCATTTTGTTATACCTACTTGAGGAAAGACCTGGGAAAATGGGAGAGCAAGGGATTTCCTAGGGCCAGCCACCCATTCCACAATTGATTAATTAAAATAAAGAGTCTCTAAATGCAGAAAATTTACCAGTAGCAAGTAAAGGAAGTTAGCCAATGTGGGACAATGGTTCTATCAATGAAAACTGGTAATTCTTCAATCTTTCATTTTAAAGATTTTCCTAGTATACTCAAAAATAAAATGATTGTCTTCAGTCCCGCAACAATAATGTCAGAAATGGGTCTTGAACTCTTGTTCTTTTTCTTTCTTTCTTTCTTTTCTTTTTTCTTTTTTGCTGAGGCAATTGGGGTTGTGACTTGCCCAGTGTCTGAGGCCAGATTTGAACTCAGATCTTCCTGACTTCAGGGCTGGTGCTCTATCCACTGTGCCATGTAGCTTCCCCTGAGCTCTTCTTATACTATCTCTCATTATGCCATGCTTGCAATAAACATTCAATTAAAAAATAATCAGATGTTCATCAGATGTATCTTTTGTATCTTTTAGGAGGCTTTTGTGGTTTTGTCAGGTGTGTGGGAGATACTTTTGGAAAAGAGCTTTTAAATCAAGATTTTTTAAAATTATTTTTAATTTATGGAATAAATAAGCATCTCTGTAACATTGTACAGTAAAAAGATGATTGCATCTGAAACTGTCAATTTACTATATATAACTTGCTATTCCTTTCAAATATACAACAAAATTATACAACAATTTTTTTTCCTGACTCCCCCATCCTAGAGATGGCTGCTATTAGATCCAAAGAGATGTGTGTATGTGTGTGTGTGTGTGTGTGTGTGTGTGTGTGTGTGTGTGTAGCATGTAGCATATGAACACTGGAAAAGTACGATCCTTTAAACCACCCAGGATTTTATATTCTGGGTAGTGATAGGGAGCTCTGGCATTGACTGAATTTGGGGGTATTTGAGACATGATCCGACCTGGGATTTCCACTCTGTAACTTTAGTGAAGAATGGATTAGAATAGGGGGCAGATCCACCAGGGGGATGCTGTAATAGTACAGTTATTAGGTGTTGAAGGGCTGGACCAGCATAGATGGGGGCAGTGTCATCAAGGGAAAGTTTTCCTTTGCCACAGATTGAATAAAGGTGGGGAGGATGTGGAGAAAGAGGGAAGAGTCAAAAGGGACAGTTATTAGGCAGCCCAAGGTGACTGGAAGGTTGGTGGTATACTGAATAAGGATTTTGTGGAGAGGAGACAGTACATCTCCGGGTCAATAGATATTGTTCAACTTCAACGTAGTCATCATTTACATTTTTGAAAATATTAATGTAACCTTTTTGCTAATATTAATATTTATTTTATTTAATATTTTGTTTAAAATATTAAATATTTTAATATTTGATTTTAAATTTTTTGTGCCTGTGTTCTTTGGGAATATTGGTAAATTGTTTTCTTTATCTGTCTTTGTTCTCCTAAAGGAGACTGAGGCAAACAGAAGTTAATGCCATGATCAGGTCACATAGAAAGTGTCACAGATTGAATTTGAACTCAGATGCTCCTGACTCCAGGTATAGTGCTCTATGCAATGCTCACTCAGCTGCCTTAAATACCATATTGGCAGAAAAGTGGGATTTTGCCAGGGCCTTTTTTATTGCTACATTTATAGAGAATTTTCATACCATTGGAATTAATTTTTCTTTGAATAATTGATAGAAATATGTATTATTTCAGGATTCTCCTATTTTTTCCTTTGGAAATCTTTTATTATATCTTCTATTTATTTTTCTGAGATTGGGCTATTTCAGTCCTCTATAATTTTTTTAATCTTGGCATTTATTTCTATAAATAGTCATCCATTCACTTACATTTTGATTTTACTGAGATATTATTTGGCAAAATTATTGGTATTCAATTGGTTTTCAGTTGTGTCTGACTCTTCATGAGCACATTTGGGATTTTCTTCATAAATATGCTGAAGTGGTTTGTCATCTCATGAGGAAACTGAGGCAAACAGGGCGGAGTGATTTGCCTAAGATCACATGGGTAGTGAGAGTTTGAAGCCAGATTTGAACTCAGGAAAATGAGTCTTACTGACGCTAGCTCTTGTGCTCTCTATTCACTGTGCCACTTTCCTGTCTCATTTAATCTGGAGCATAATTTTTTTTTCTTTAAAAGAAAAACTGACCTAACCTAAATAGAGTAGGGATGCAGGATATTTCTTCTGCTGAAAATAGAATGAGAATGGGTCCACAGCAGTATCTCACCAAAGAAAGATAGTAAGAAGAACTGATAAAGAGCTTTCCAGGGGTTTTTCATTCTATATCAGGAGCTCTACTTGCCTTGAACTCTACCATGTCTTGCCTCAGAGGCAGTAGATCTGAAATCTCACCAATATGCTATTTTCAATCAGTTTTTCATCCCGAACACATCAACTCCCTCTTCCCTCTGAATTGGAGTAGTGAACACTAAGCTCCTCCCAAAGTCTTACTTTATGGAGCACACTGAACTTTCCGAACTTTCCAGGTTCCATTAGCAACAGCTTGGCTTGATTTTGACTCCATTGAACACCGTACCTCAGGGTTGGATTTCCCCTGGTGCCTTCCCACATTAGATTGTAACTTCCTTTACATCAAGAACTATTTCTTTTCCAGCCCTTAGCACAGTCTGGCACATAGTAGGTGTATATTAAATAGCAATTTGGATTGCAAGAATGCAAAAGTGAGAGTCTGAAAGAGTAAAAAAAAACCAAAAAGCAGAACTATGAAAGCAAACGTGATGTGTATAAAAGAAAAACATATTGATGAAGAAAGGATGCATAGACATTTCACTGATAATAGAGCTCCCAGAAGAACATGACAAGTCAAAAAACCCTTTTGCTTTTAGAGAGATATTATTTACCACATTGCTGATGTCTCCTATGTCTTGCAATCAGTTCTAAAGTTCACAAGTGAGACCTTGAAAGTGTCCTTGCATTGCTTTTGAAAACCACTTTGTGAGCACTTGCCCTGTGTGAGTTCTCCATATAGTTGGAGAAAGGACCTCAGCGTCTGGTATCTTCTCCTGCCAACTGATCTTCAGGATCTTCCTAAGACAATTCCAAGAAGGTGCCGTGCTCTATGAGCAAAGCAGAATAAAATAACCTCAGAAGAGGCACAAAGGTAGAGAAGCCCTCCAAATGTTCATGGGGACTATCTGTGCCCGATCTGTGGCAGAGAGTGAGGAGTGAGCATGGTGGCCTTGGGACTGCTCTGGGAGGAAATGAGTCATCAGAGGAAGGGACCAGAGGGCTGCAAGAATTTTCTTTTGTAAGTGTGAGGTTGGGGAAGGTAGGATGGAGAGAAACTTCTGAAGACTGCTGGGATATGGTGGAGGAAGAAGTTAGGAGGATCCGGAATGAGGCTCAGGTAGGAAAGAAGGGCTGAGCCTGTTGCAGAGAAGCAGCGAGGTTATTATGAGGAGGATGTGTGAAAAAGTTAATTCACTTATTTGGTCATAGGTCTGGAACCTGTGACCAGAAGCCCTTGGAATGGTCTGTTTTTCTTTCTTTTTTATTAGAAGAGGGGCAGTTTAATCAAAGCCTTTCCCAAAAACTCTTCATTAAGAAGGCTTACACAAATACAGAGTAGATAAATCCATGGAGATCAATTGAAAACCCTAAGGCTTCTGCTAAGAATGAGATCTGCTCCACCAGAGAGCACATATGGACTTATTACCTTCATTGTGAATCAGTAAAAAGGGGCTGATAATTGAAAAACACAATGTAACAAACACAGGTGCATTTACTACCCAGACGCTGGAACGGACAGAGTATACATTAAATAGCAAAAAGCCACAGCTAACACAGTAAGTTGTGAGAAAGGTGCCCACCAGCAGCAAGATGGATCGGGTGGCCTTGATCTCTGGAGATGTCCTTGGAGAGGGTCTGGGGCTGTGAATCTGGTGGGTTCTCTGATGGTGTCTGTACAGGAGCAACACCATGTAGCTACTGGCAAAACTCATGCAGCCTACAAACAAGATGTCTCGAAGAGTGGGCAGGATGTTGATGTCTGAAAACACATTTTCCCAGTAGCAATACTGAAGGTCCATTCTCCTGTTGTGACTTTGATTGCTGTTCTTTGGGCCTGTTATATACATCGGCACATAAATATCTATGAGCATGGTGAATAGCCAGCACAGGACACATGCAGGGCTGATATACTTTGTGGTTTTGGTCTTGAGGATGGCCAACCTAGAGCTGTTGGGACTGATGATGACTGCCTGAAAGGCACTCAGGAGCCCAGTGGTACAGATAGAAGTGCCCCTGCTGACTCTTTGGATGTAAAATATAAATTTACATCCATGATTTCCTAGGAAGCATACTGTCCTGAAATATAATATTGCTTCAGGGATCCCCTTTGAGAGTAGCAATATGGCATTGGCCAAAGCAAGTTGGGCCAGAATGGCACTCATGGGTCTCAGCTTGTGGTTGGTGAACTTGGCCATGCTATAAAAGAAGAGGTATAAGGTGTTTCCAAGGAGCCCAACTGCAATTTGACAAAGAGAGATTATCCTTATGACATGATCATGTATGAGCATGCTCTTGGAGAGGCCAAGAGAAGTGTAGTCAGGGCCAGAGGAACCTTGAGGGAAAGAAATAGGGATGGATTAAGCTGCCAGATACTCCCCTGGACACTGCAAAGAGATTATCTTGGTCCTTACCACAGCCCTGTGAGCTAGCTTCCGTTATGTTCCTTATTTTACAATTGAGGACATTGATATTGAGATTGAAGGACTTGCCCAGACTCACAGAGACACTAAGTGTTTGAGGCTGGATTTTGCCTCAAGTCTTCCTGCTTTCATTGCTCTGTCCATGGTACCACCTGGCAGCTTCTTGGAACTAGATATAAGAACAGTGCCATCAACATGCATTGCCCAGGACAGAGCAACCCCATAATCCATCTTTGATTTTTCCGCAAAAGTTGAGGACCCTAGGGGAGCTAGTGTTCCAATCTTCAGTATCTTCCAAGTGAGGAGACAAAACTTCCTCATGCACACATGGATAGACAGTGCAGCAGGACCTTGCTTGTACCCCCACAGCCTTACACACACTCATCACCACACAGGCAGAAACCTTTTTCTTTCTTTTTTTTTATTAAAGCTTTTTATTTGCATAACATATGTATGGGTAGTTCCTCAACATTGATCCTTACAAAGCTTTCTGTTACAAATTTTCCCCTTAGTCCCCTCCCCTCCCCTAGATGGCAGGAAGTCCACTACATGTTAATTACAGGTGCTCCCTTTTTCAATCACATCCATGTTGCTGCATTTCCCATATTGCCCACATCCCACATGACTCCTGGAACAAAGTCCTGATGGGGGAAGTGGGAGGCTGCAGTGATGAGCCTCAAATGCTCCATTCATGGATTTCTTAGGGAATCCTTTTGTCAGTCACAAAAATCTTGTTCTCAACTCTGTACCCTTAAATCACAGCAGGGATCTCTAGCCTATGTGGTCCCTGGGAGCATCCAGAAACACCCACTTCCCCATATCTAGGAGAGGGAATCTCTGAATCTCACACTTCATGAAATCAGGCACCTGGGATTTTGTCCTTGTGGGTCTGGCCTATCCTGAGCCAATGCTGTTGCCATTTAATGGCTGACTGATAAGACTTGGAAGGAATGAAAATTCAACCTCTCTCATCATTTCAAGTCTTCATGGCCAACCAGGAAATAAGCCTGACTGAACTGAGCTCAGATAATGATCAGTGTCACACAGGCCATTACTGGATATCTCACTGCCACCCTTGGAGACAAGTCCAATACACCTGTACTATGACATCTTCTATAAGAATACCCTGAAAACTCCCAGGGCAGGACCTAAGCCATAATGAGCAGCAGCTTAGCGATTAAATTTTGTCAAATTTGGAGAGAATTAGTCATATTTAGAAATACAGTTTTTCCCTCATGTCAACACAGACACAAGAGAGCTCAGGGAGAAGCATCCTCCTTGCTAATTAATTAGTAATAAGTGCTCATGGCTGTGTTTTGCCTTTGAAAGAATTCTGCAAAGATACTTTGAAAAAGAGAAGAGAAGTGGAGCACTTGTAGCTTATGATCAAAGAACAGACAAAGTGGACACAATCCTTGGGAAATATTTAGAGGTGGGGATGAAGAATTTCATCAATATTTGGAGTTCATTGGGTAGACTGAATATGAATATCCAGATTAATGAAGAATAACTACTCTCCTATTGAGAGCTGGAGGTGACTCACGCTCATGTTTAGAACCACACTATTATAAGTTGTCATATGTTATTATGATAATTAAATTAAATTAAAAAGAAAACAAGTTCCAAAAGAGAGTGAAGAGAGGGAAATGAGAAGGTAAGGAGAGAGAGAGAGAGAGAGAGAGAGAGAGAGAGAGAGAGAGAGAGAGAGAGAGAGAGAGAGAGAGAGAGAGAGAGAAAGAGAGAGAGAAGAGAGAGAGAGAGAAGAGAGAGAGAGAGAGAGAGAGAGAGAGTCTACCATGAGGGAATGGAGGCATGATCCAGAGAATCAGAAGGACAGGCAGAAAAGGAATGAATCATGGGCAACCTGGGACATACTCCTTATCTGTTACTTTCACTGGGTCATCAGACTTCAATTGAAGTTAATTGGGAAAACTATTAGACCATATAGGTTTGACTATACCCCATCCCTAATGAAGAGGAGGTGATTAGTAACCTGAAGGGATTACATATGGCAGATAGAGTGCCTGAAGAACTCCAGACAGAGGTTTTCAGTGTTTTACACGAGGCAGCAATAGCAGCAACCAAAATTTTAAATACTCAATAGGAATAAGGAAAACACTTTCCTGCCAGGGCTAGTATGAAGTTCCAGTCGGGTGAGAGGGGAAAGGAAGAAGTCCTTATTAAGTATTTACTGAGAACCAGGCACTAAATTTTCCTTTTTGCTAAGATTTTCCCATTCACTGTAATGAGCTGGAAGTTTTCTACCATCTCTTCTGTGGAGGATGTTGGGAGAGTCCCTGAGGTCGTCATTATGAATTATGAAATAAATATGATTGTTAAAAACATCAGGACAAGTATTGATGACCTAGCCTCCTTTCCTTCACTTCATGCAGAAACAATTCTAGGTCAGGGAAGCGCTCTAAGTATAATACACTTAGATTTCAGGAACACATCTGACAAAATCTCAGGGAAGAGAAGTGAGAAAATTGGGCCATATTTTGCAGGTCTGAAAATGTCCTGCATGAATGACTGGATTCAAAGTGTAGATTGTCTCATGGTTCTGACGGGGTGCAGCTTCTAGGAAAAAATAGCAGTGAAGAGGTCCCTTGACCTTAGGCTGCTTCTGTTCTAACAACCTGTCAATGATTGTAAAGTCTTCTGGCTTTAGAATCAGTGATCCTGAGGTCCCCTACCCTTAGAGTGCTTCTCTTCTTACAATCTGGCAATGATTCCAAAGTCTTAGATTAGTTCTACAAACAGTACTGAATGTCAGATAGATAATTTGTTGGCCACTGATAACCATGTTCCTGAGACAATAATGAGTAGACCATCCCTCAAACCTATCTCTAAGCCATAAAATTAGCAAATCGGTTACCTGAAGCTCTGGTCTAACTTTGTCCTATAAATCTATCTTCTTGCACTTGGTTCCTAGTAAACTCTTTTGGAACTTAGCCCTCTTCAATTGGTGTTGTTTACAATAAATTTTGTCTATCCAATAAAATTTACAAATAAATAAAATTTGAGATGGATTCAAGCCTGCAAATTCTTTTGAGACCCCTCACAACCCAGTCTATTGCCCCAATCTTTTTGGGTCTCCTTTCTGAAGGAGTTCCATGCCCATTTGGGTTGAGTACACTTGTTGAGAGTTCTAGCACCCTTCTTGACCTTTAGCTCGATTAGTTTTTGTTTGTGGCTTCTCTCAAGATAGTGTGATCTGGTACCAACAATTGCAATGCTCATCACCCCATCAGTAATAAAATAACTCCATAGCATGGAACAATTACAAAATTATGGATAGCTTAAAATTTTAAAAAGCACTTTATAAATGACTTATTTGATGCACACAACAATTCTGGGAAATAGATGCTATCATTGTCTTCATTTTACAGAAAAGGAAACTGAGGTAAACAGAAAGAAAGTGACTGGCATATAATTAGACTGCTAGCAGGTATCTGAGGGCAGAGATGACTGACTCGGTTTAGCAATCTATCTACTTTAGTCCTCATTTGTCTGCTTCAGAATCTCCCTGCTCATGCATAGAACTGACTCTGGAGCTAGAAAGACTTGAATTCAAGTTCAGCATCTGATACACCCAGGCAGTGTACCCACGAGCATGGTATTAAACCACTATTTCCTAAAGAACTCTCCAAGATGGAGCTTGTAGTGATAGCACTGCTGTGGTTGACAGAGGGAAATCCCTAAGGAGAGCTCTCAGCATCAGTTCAATCCCAGTTCTATGCCCTATGTTAGGGACCAGATGGCACATGAAGAGAGTACTGGAACTGGAGTCAGGAAGATTTGAGCTCACCTTCCTCTTAGCAGCAGTATAACTTTGGAGAAGTCATTAACCTCTGTTTGTTCCAGTTTTCTCAAAGGAAAGTTGGGGATAATAAAAGCCCCTGCTTCCTGGGGTTGTTATGATGGCAGAGAGAATAGTTTTAAAGAGCTTTGCTTATCTTAAAGCAAGATATGTGTCAATTGCTGCTACCATGACTGCTCTGCAGACTGCTGCTGCGGTCGCTACCACTGCTGCCTTTTGTCACAATTGCCTGTCTAGGGGTGTCAGGTAAAATCCCATGGCAGTAATAAGCATTTCTCTTTTTACAGTGAATTTGAGCATTGTCCCATAAATTTCTTAACATTTAGCATTTTTCCACTAGAAAAATGCTTTTCTGGCCATATGGATATATTTATATATATTTAGGCTTATGGTTAGGGGTCTATATTTTGGGCAGTTTTTAAGTATATTATTTATTCTGCATTGATTTTCTGCAGTTCTTAAGTATCTTATTTATGTAAGTCATTAAGATAAGAGAACACACAAAGAGAAAATGCTAGGCAGTTATTGTTATCAAGATCTGTCCCGATGATTTTAACTCTCATAATCACTACCTGAGGACCTCTCCCAACATCCTCTACAGAGTAAGTAGCAGAGCCCTGCTCTCAACCTAGGAAAGCTCCAGCACATTAATGTAAAGGGGGCAATCCTTTTTTCCTGTGAGGAGACCCTTGGTGATAAGTTTGTCCCTTGTCTAGCACACAGGAAGACTGTCTAGGACACCATCCTATCCCTTCTCTGCCCAGTATGAAGGCAAAAGTTGCCTCTGCTTCTCAGACTGACAGCAGCACTTACCTGGACACCTGCTGTGCTGCTGGGGAGACTGGGATCACGTCCATCCGAGCACAGGGGAGATAGCCAGGGCTGGAGTTATAGGGACCACATGGCTGAGCTCATCTCCCTCTTGGACTTGTAATTATCATGTCACCTGCAGAATTAGTGACACGGTCTTCTCAGGGAGGCAGTGATGTCTCCAAAGGGGAAACTCTGGCCCTGAAGCCAATCCCCATCAGCAATTAAGACTGAGTCATCAGTGCCAAGTTAGCAGCTGCAATCACTGAGAGACAAAACTTTTTAATATTCTTTATGGGAGGGAGAGGCAGACAAGACTGAGGTGTAAGCATTGAAGGCTGACAAACAAGGATTCTGGGACTGTCTCTGCCCATGGTCAGCCCTAAACCCTAAGCCCTTGACTGTGATACTTTGACTGCAAGTTGGGCTATAGAAAGCAAAAGCCATTTGGGTCACCCAAATCATGTTCATGGTTTTTCACCTGGGGGTTTTGAAAAACACAACTGCAGAGATGGTTTAGGTTCAAATGAAAGAAATGACCTCCATGAACATTTTCTTAAATGCATATTGTGGGAAGTCCTTAGTGTGAGATAAGGTAAGGAGCCAGTGCAACCATAGCAATGATAACTTTTTCAGTGGAAAACTCCCCCAAGGAAAGCTCTATGCATTGTACCCTGTCTAGTTTGGGTTTGCTCCATACAGTAGGAAAGTAGCATGTATTGTGAGCCTTGTCCACTTTGTACTCAAGTGTGATTGTAGAGCGCTCAGGAGATATTCATGAATATGCCCTAATTCAACATCATGCACTATGGCCTTGTTCAGGACATCTGCAGGATCTTATCCTGTCCCATTTCCAAACTAGCTACGTTGCTCTTGGACTCCTGTGAATCTCTCTGCCATGCCTTTCTTCCCTAGGAAATTCATCCTTGCAAAATCTCATTATCCAGAGAAGAGTAGAACATGCTTCAGTACTCACATTTCATTGATACTCTCTACTTATCTTATGGACTTTCCTGCTGGAAGACATGGCCATTGAATTCACAGACCTCCATTTAAGGAGTGGGCTTAGCACAGTCTTCCTTCCATTTTGCAGCATCTATATTGCTTTTATCCTACTTGGATCTTCTGTATTCATGTGGTCTCTTCTCCTCATTAGTTTATAAATTTACCAAGGACAGAGATTGTCTTTTTTTCTGGTTTCAGTTTAATTAGATTACCTTGATTAGACACAGTCTTTCCTCCTCTCCCCCGCCTTAATAGTATTTTATTTTTTTCCAATTAAATGTAAAGAGAGTTTTCAATATTTACTTTTATAAGATTTTGATTTCCATTTTCTCTCTGTCATCCTCCCACCCAGTCCCACTTTTTAAGATAGCAATCTGATATAGATTATATATGTGAAATCATATTAAGCATAATTTCCACATTAGACATGTGAAAAAAGAATTAGAATAAAAAGGTAAAATCATGAGAAAGGAAAAAAAAAACATAAAACAGTAGATAATATGGGAATTAATAGTTTTCCTTAAAATGATATGTAGCATCTTTCTAAAACCATTAACAAGTCTTGTATGGAATAGGGATAAGCTAGGAAGATCAGGACTGAAAAAGGGTCATCCATTATCACCATTATTATTTGATATTGTACTAGAAATGTTAGGTTTAGCAATGAGAAGAGAAAGAAATTCAAAGAATTGGAATAAGCAATGACAAAACAAAACTATCGCTTTTTGCAGATGATGAAATATTTAGAGAACCCCAGAGAATCAATTATAAAGCTCCTAGCAACAATTAACACTTTTAGCAAAGCTGCAGGATATAAAAGAAACCCCCACAAGTCATTAACATTTCTATATGTTACCCACAAAGCCTAGCAGCAAGATCAAGAAAGAGAAGTTCAATTTAAAATGACTGTAGATAATATAAAATATTTGGTAGTCTACCTGCCGAGACAAACCGAGGAAGTCTACAAACACAAGTCAAAAACACTTCACGCAAATAAAGTCAGATCTAAATAACTGAAAAAACTATCAATTATTCATGTGTAGGCCCAGCTAATATAATAAAAATGTCAATTCTACCTAAATTAATCTACTTACTCAGTGCCATACCAATCAAACTGCTAAAACAATTATTTTATATAGCTAGAAAAAATCATAACAAAATTAATTTGGAAGAACAAAAGGTCAAGAATATCAAGCAAATTAATCATCAAAATAAATGAAAATGTAAATGAAAAGTACCTGGCTTAAAACTGTATTATAAAGTAGAGGCCATCAAAACATCAAAACATTTCATACTGGATAAGAAATAGAGTGATGGCCCAGTGGAAGAGGTTAGATATGTAAGACACAATGATCAATGACCCTAGTAATCTATTATTTGATAAGCCATTGGGTTTTTTCCATCTATTTCTCAAAAATTGCTGGGAAAACTGAAAAATGGCATGAAGAGACTAGGGCATAGATCAATATCTCATACCTTATGCCAAGATCAGTTCAAAAGGAGTTTATGATTTAGACTTAAAGGAGATATTATAAGCAATTTAGGAGAGTAAGGGATAGATTACCCATCTGATCTGTGGAGAAGTGAAGAATTTATGGCCAAAGAAGAAATCGAAAACATTATGAAATGCAAAATGGAAAATTTTGGTTACATTACATTAAAAATGTTTTGCAGAAACAAAACCAATACAGCTAAGATTAGAAGGGAAGAAAAAACCTGGGAAAAATTTTACAGCCAATGTTTCTGATATGACTTCATTTCTAAAATATAAAAAGAATCGACACAAATTTCTATGCATCCAAATCATTCCCCAATTGATTAATGGGCAAAGGATACAAACATACAATTTTCAGATGAAGAAACTAAAGACATCATTAATATAAAGTACTCTAAATTGTTATTAATTAGAGAAAAATCAATTAGAATATCTCTGAGGTACTACTTCACACCTATCAGATTGGTTAAGATGAGGAGAAAAGATGATAAACATTGGAGGGAATGTGAAAAACTGAGACACTAATGCTTTATTGGTGTGAACTGATCCAACCATTCTGGAGAGCAATTCGGAACTATTCCCAAAAGGCTATAAAACTGTGCATGCCCTTTGATTCTGCAGTAGCACTACTGGCTTTGTATCCCAAACAGATCATAAAAGAGGGACGAAAATCTACGTGTGCAAAACCATTTATACCAGCCCTTTCTGTGGTGACAAGGAACTGGAAATTGATTGGATGCTCATCCATTGGAGAATGGCTGAATGAGTTGTGGTATTTGAATATAATGGAATACTATTATTCTATAATAAATGATGAGTAGGCTGTTTTCAGAATAACCTGGAAAGACTTACATGAATTGATGATGAGTGAAGTGAGCAAAAGCAGGAGAGCATTGCACACTATAACAGCAAGGTTGCATAATATTCAGCTATGACAGACTTAGCTCTTTGCAGCAATATAGCGATTCAAGACAATTCAAATAGACATGGGATAAAAAATACGACTGAGGCCTCAATTATACTCTCCTCCTGTCTTTGACTCTCTGTTCTTTGTTTTTCATAGACCAGTCTACCACTGCAATTTGTCTCCTCCAGCAGACAACATTTGGCTCTTTTCTCCATTATGGCCAAAACCATAACTGTGATTCTGGCTTTAAAGACTCCAAGGCCAGGGGGCAGGATCAAAATGTGGATGCAATCTGGAGTGTCCAACTCTTTTGTTTTTATATGCTGAGTGATCCAAGTAACAATCTGTGGCATCTGGCTGGGGACCTCTCCCTCTTTCCCAGTCACAGGCATATTATCTGAACCTGGCCATGTTATCATTGAGTGTAAGGAAGGCTCTGTCATTGCCTTCTACTGTAGCCTGGGCTATATGGGCATCCTGGCTTTATGGTGTCTTCCCTGGCCAGAAACCTCCCTGACACTTTCAATGAAGCTGAGTTCATCAGTTTGCTGTGTTCTATAGTGTCTGGATCTCCTTCCTCCCCACATGCCATAGCACCAAGGGGAAGTCATGGTCACTGTGGAGATCTTTGCCATCTGGGCCTCTGATGTTGGCTTATTAGGCTGCATCTTTATCCCCAAGTGCTGTGTGATTCTTCTGAAGCCACACAGGAACACCCTGGAGTGGATAAAGAATAAAGGAGATTCTAGAAGCAGGAATTGTTCTTAAATTTTTCTGCAGGTGACATCTGGAATGAATAAATAATAATCCATATCACTCTTGTACATGTTGAGTTGGATGCTCTGGTTATTCATGATTATTTTCTGTCTTACATTTAAAAAAACCCTATTATTCCTACTCCTTAGGAGTTGACAATGGAACACTGCACAAGAATTGTTGTTAAGAGAGTTACAATAGTTAAGGGGCAGCTGGGTGGTGCAGTGGATAGAACACCAGCCCTGAAGTCAAGAAGACCTGAGTTCAAATTTGACCTCAGACACTTAACAAGTCCTAGCTGTGTGATCTTGGGGAAGTCACATAACCCTAATTGCCTCAGTGCAAAAAAAAAGAACTGGAACTGAAACATCAAATGTTGTAATAGTTGATATATCTGGTAGACTTCCATCAGTGAGTAATCCCACAAATTTCTTCTACTATTACTATTTTCTAACTTTCCTTGAGATTGTTTCAAAGCTGTTCATCTGCTGACCTGTACCAATTGTGATTAATCTTAGTAGACATTATCACATAGGATGGATGTTCCATAGGTATCAAATTTGATAAAATTTGAATAGAAGACATTGGAATAAAATATAATTGTAACATTTTACAATATCTAACACATTCATGATTTGGATTCTAGTGCCATTCCTTAAAACAGTATCTGCAGTTAGAAATATCTGTGATCTTTTAAATATGCTGTACAGTATATTTCTGAGGGGTTTGGAAACATCATGGAATCCCATATCTGAGATGGGGAAATTTGTGCCATTCTAAGTCCCAAATACATTGTAATAGGAGACCCATCCAGAGACTGGATAATTTGGGGGTCCATTCACCAATCAGTTCCACTTCCCCCTTTAAACAAATGGAGTTCAAAGTCCTCTGGGAGACAGGGGGATGATCTCATCTTCTGAAACTGCTTCCTGCTGAGAATGGTCATAGATTTGAATCACTTGCAGGATCCCATCTTTTTATGGAGGGGGTAGCAAGATGGAGCTGACTGAAGTGTCCAAAGGTTGATTTAATTCCTTGAAGCTGGCCAATGCAGCTGTAACTGAGCAAAATCTGGAATACAAAACAATTCTAACAAATAGAGGTTAGGATGATCTAAGATAAAAAGACAAGTCCACAAGGACTTGTGTAAGATGTAAAGAGACCCATGTATAGTGAGCAGCAATTTTCAGGTAATGAAATATATTTGTATCATATGAGTAATTTTTCTACATTGACCTTTGCAAAATTTTCTGTTCCAAATTTTTCCCTCCTTTCCCTCCATCCCTTCCCCTAGATGGCAAGTAGTCTAATACATGTTAAATATGTTAAAATATATGATAAATCTAATATGTGTATACATATCTGTACAGTTATCTTGCTGCACAAGAAAAATCAGATCTAGAAATAGGAAAAAAATAACCCAAAAAGGAAAACAAAATGCAAGCAAACATTCACAGAAAGCATTAAAATGCTATGCTGTGGTCCACACTCAGTTCCCACTGGCTTCTCTCTGGATGTATATGACTACTTTCATTGCTGAACAATAGGAACTGATTTGAATAACCTCATTGTTGGAGAGAACCATGTCCATCAGAATTGATCATCATATAGTCTTGTTGCCATGTATAATGATCTCCTGGTTCTGCTCATTTCACTTGCATCAGTTCATGTAGGTCTCTCCAAGCCTCTCTGAAATCCTCCTGCTGGTCATTTCCTACAGAACAATAATATTCCATGACATTCATATTCCATAATTTATTCAGCCATTCTCCAATTGATGGGCATCCACTCAGTTTCCAGTTTCTTGCCACTACAAAAAAGGCTGCCACAAATATTTTTGCACATGTGGGTCCCTTTCCCTCCTTTAAGATCTCTTTGGGATATAAGCCCAGTAAAAATACCTCTGGGTGAAAGGGTATGTACAGTTTGATAACTCTTTGAGCACAGTTCCAGATTGCTCTCCAGAATGATTGGATCCATTCACAGTTCCACCAACAATGTATCAGTGTCCCAGTTTTCCCACATCCTCTCCAACATTCGACATTTTCTTTTCCTGTCATCTTAGCCAATCTGAGAGGTGTGTAGTTGTCTTAATTTGCATTTCTCTGATCAATAGTGATTTGGAGCACCTTTTCATATGACTAGAAATAGTTTCAATTTCTTCATCTGAAAATTGTCTGCTCATATCCTTTGACCAATTATCATTTGGAGAAAGGCTTGAATTCTTATAAATTTGAGTCAATTCTCTCTAAATTTTAGAAAGGAGGCCCTTATCAGAACCTTTGAATGTAAAAATGTTTTCCCAGTTTATTGCTTCCCTTCTAATCTTGTCTGCATTCATTTTGTTTGTACAGAAACTTTTTAACTTGATATAGTCAAAATTATCTATTTTGTGATTAATGATGCTCTCTAGCTCTTCTCTGGTCACAAATTCCTTCCTCCTCCACAGATCTGAGAGATAAACCATCCTAAGTTCTTCTATTTTGTTTATAATATCATTCCTTATGTCCAGATCATGGATCCATTTTGACCTTATCTTGGTATACGGCGTTAGGTGTAGGTCAATGCCTAGTTTCTTCCATACTAGGTTCCAATTTTCCCAGCAGTTTTTGTCAAATAGTGAGTTCTTATCCCCAACCTAGGGTTTTTGAGTTTGTCAAATTAGTAATTGTGTCTGTAATTTGCTGTTTCACCCATTCATTCTTTAGGATGACTTTATTTAGTTTCCAGTTGCTTTTTGTCTATTTTCTCCTACCTTTATCTTGCATGTGATTTTTATTGCATCATGATCTGAAAAAAATGCATTTACTATTTCTGCTTTTCTGCATTTGATTTTGAGGTTTTCATGCCCTAATACATGGTCAATGTTTGTATAAGTTCCATGAACTGCTGAGAAAAAAGTAAACTCCTTTATGTCCCCATTTAATTTTCTCCAAAGATCTATCATAACTAACTTTTCTAACATCTTGTTTACCACCTTAACTTCTTTCTTATTTATTTTGTAGTTAGATTTGTCTAGTCCTGAGAGAGCAAGGTTGAGATTCCCCACTAGTATAGTTTTACTGTCTATTTCTTCTTGCATCTCTCTGAACTTTTCCTCTAGGAATTTCCATGCTATACCACTTGGTGCATATATGTTTAGTATTGATATTGCTTCATTATCTATGGTACCCTTTAGTAAGATATAGTTTCCTTCCTTGTCTCTTTTAATTAGATCTATCTTTCCTTTTAGTTGATGTGAGATCAGGATTGCTACCCTTGCTTTTTTTTTGTTCACCTGAAGCATAATAGATTCTGCTCCAGCCCTTTACCTTCACTCTGTATGTATCATTATGCTTTAAATATGTTTCTTGTAAACAACACATTGTTGGATTCTGGCTTTTAATCCAGGCTGCTATCCACTTCCGCTTTATGGGAGAGTTCATCCTATTTACATTTATAGTTAAAATAACTAATTATGTATTTCCTGCCATCTTATGTACCTTAGGTTATGCTTTTTTCTTTCCTATCCCCCTTTCCTCTTCCCCAGTATTTTGCTTTTGATGACCACCTCCCTCAAATAGTCCTTCCCTTTTAGAGCCCCACCCCCTTTTTTACAATTTTCCCCTAATTCTTCTGTTTTCCCTTCTATTAGTCTTTCTCTTTCTTTTCTCCCTTTCCCTCCTATTTCCTTATAAGGTGAGACAAGTTTTTTTGTGATACCAAATACGTCTATTCTCTCAGAGCCAAATCTGATGACATTAAGATTAACACAATGTTCATCCCGCTCCTTTCTTTCCCTCAATTATAATAAGTTTTCTTTGCCTCTTTGTGTGTTGTAATTTCCCTTATTTTACCTCCTTTCCCCTCTTCTTCCAGTGTGATCCTTTTTCTACCTCAAATTTTTTTTTCATATTATCATAATAAAATCACCTTAGACCCTCATTCTCTAAGTATATCCATAACAGAAAATATAGTTTTCTTTTTTTTAATAAAGCTTTTTATTTGCAAAACATATGAGTGACCTTTCAACATTGACCTTTGCAAAAAAAAACTTTTTTTCCCAAGCTTTTCCTTTTGGGGGGGGGGGGGGGGGGGGGG